>CASGGR010000064.1:25000-29092 GCA_949318235.1 Ecdyonurus torrentis | reverse complement strand
CACATCATACACTGGAGAAATAGCTAACTAGTGACTTGACAATATTTAACATGTAATAAGTTCGCCATATTGCAGCATGTTATTGCGCTGCTCGAGTGTCAACTTATTGCACTCATCACATCATACACTGGAGAAATAGCTAACTAGTGACTTGACAATATTTAACATGTAATAAGTTCGCCATATTGCAGCATGTTATTGCGCTGCTCGAGTGTCAACTTATTGCACTCATCACATCATACACTGGAGAAATAGCTAACTAGTGACTTGACAATATTTAACATGTAATAAGTTCGCCATATTGCAGCATGTTATTGCGCTGCTCGAGTGTCAACTTATTGCACTCATCACATCATACACTGGAGAAATAGCTAACTAGTGACTTGACAATATTTAACATGTAATAAGTTCGCCATATTGCAGCATGTTATTGCGCTGCTCGAGTGTCAACTTATTGCACTCATCACATCATACACTGGAGAAATAGCTAACTAGTGACTTGACAATATTTAACATGTAATAAGTTCGCCATATTGCAGCATGTTATTGCGCTGCTCGAGTGTCAACTTATTGCACTCATCACATCATACACTGGAGAAATAGCTAACTAGTGACTTGACAATATTTAACATGTAATAAGTTCGCCATATTGCAGCATGTTATTGCGCTGCTCGAGTGTCAACTTATTGCACTCATCACATCATACACTGGAGAAATAGCTAACTAGTGACTTGACAATATTTAACATGTAATAAGTTCGCCATATTGCAGCATGTTATTGCGCTGCTCGAGTGTCAACTTATTGCACTCATCACATCATACACTGGAGAAATAGCTAACTAGTGACTTGACAATATTTAACATGTAATAAGTTCGCCATATTGCAGCATGTTATTGCGCTGCTCGAGTGTCAACTTATTGCACTCATCACATCATACACTGGAGAAATAGCTAACTAGTGACTTGACAATATTTAACATGTAATAAGTTCGCCATATTGCAGCATGTTATTGCGCTGCTCGAGTGTCAACTTATTGCACTCATCACATCATACACTGGAGAAATAGCTAACTAGTGACTTGACAATATTTAACATGTAATAAGTTCGCCATATTGCAGCATGTTATTGCGCTGCTCGAGTGTCAACTTATTGCACTCATCACATCATACACTGGAGAAATAGCTAACTAGTGACTTGACAATATTTAACATGTAATAAGTTCGCCATATTGCAGCATGTTATTGCGCTGCTCGAGTGTCAACTTATTGCACTCATCACATCATACACTGGAGAAATAGCTAGCTAGTGACTTGACAATATTTAACATGTAATAAGTTCGCCATATTGCAGCATGTTATTGCGCTGCTCGAGTGTCAACTTATTGCACTCATCACATCATACACTGGAGAAATAGCTAACTAGTGACTTGACAATATTTAACATGTAATAAGTTCGCCATATTGCAGCATGTTATTGCGCTGCTCGAGTGTCAACTTATTGCACTCATCACATCATACACTGGAGAAATAGCTAGCTAGTGACTTGACAATATTTAACATGTAATAAGTTCGCCATATTGCAGCATGTTATTGCGCTGCTCGAGTGTCAACTTATTGCACTCATCACATCATACACTGGAGAAATAGCTAGCTAGTGACTTGACAATATTTAACATGTAATAAGTTCGCCATATTGCAGCATGTTATTGCGCTGCTCGAGTGTCAACTTATTGCACTCATCACATCATACACTGGAGAAATAGCTAACTAGTGACTTGACAATATTTAACATGTAATAAGTTCGCCATATTGCAGCATGTTATTGCGCTGCTCGAGTGTCAACTTATTGCACTCATCACATCATACACTGGAGAAATAGCTAACTAGTGACTTGACAATATTTAACATGTAATAAGTTCGCCATATTGCAGCATGTTATTGCGCTGCTCGAGTGTCAACTTATTGCACTCATCACATCATACACTGGAGAAATAGCTAACTAGTGACTTGACAATATTTAACATGTAATAAGTTCGCCATATTGCAGCATGTTATTGCGCTGCTCGAGTGTCAACTTATTGCACTCATCACATCATACACTGGAGAAATAGCTAGCTAGTGACTTGACAATATTTAACATGCAGAATAAATTTACTGACTAAAATACATTGACAAGTGGAAAGTTAAATCTTACACGTAAAATAATATCTACTAATGGCAGGTACATGAACCTATATTTTGCAATAGGTACACTTTAATTTGGACCAAGTAGTTATAAAACTACAATACCACTTAATCTAAGTGAGTCACACCTTTATTGTAGCATATTGCACCTGCATTAGGTATTATTGTAGTA
Organism: Ecdyonurus torrentis; assembly: GCA_949318235.1. NCBI lineage: Eukaryota > Metazoa > Arthropoda > Insecta > Ephemeroptera > Heptageniidae > Ecdyonurus > Ecdyonurus torrentis. The sequence continues at coordinate 26,736 of CASGGR010000064.1, read as the reverse complement.
TAATAATACCTGGGTTCTACCTTATACACCGGTTGCACTCATATTTAAGAGCCGCCATTTTGTTGGTCAGTAATACATAGGCCAGCATAGGAAAAACATTTTTTTTTTTTAATAGCAAAAGAAGTTTCAAAGCTCAATCAAAGCCTTATTTGTAGCTCCTAATAAGCTACAAGAATATCACAAAAATTCGTTTAGTTAAAATAAACTACTTTTATGTGAAAAATTAGTAAAAATGATGTTTTCCCTATGCTGGACAATGTATTAGGCACCGCAAACATGGCGACAAAGCGTAAGGAGTCTTTATGTCTACCTATTGCATTTTTAGTATTAATGATAGGTGAAGTAGCTACAGGTAAAGTAGGTAGCCAGGTAGTACAAAGTGATAACTACAGGTGAAGTAGCTAGCCAGGTAGTACAAAGTGATAACTACAGGTGAAGTAGCTAGCCAGGTAGTACAAAGTGATAACTACAGGTGAAGTAGGTAGCCAGGTAGTACAAAGTGATAACTACAGGTGAAGTAGGTAGCCAGGTAGTACAAAGTGATAACTACAGGTGAAGTAGGTAGCCAGGTAGTACAAAGTGATAACTACAGGTGAAGTAGGTAGCCAGGTAGTACAAAGTGATAACTACAGGTGAAGTAGGTAGCCAGGTAGTACAAAGTGATAACTACAGGTGAAGTAGCTAGCCAGGTAGTACAAAGTGATAACTACAGGTGAAGTAGCTAGCCAGGTAGTACAAAGTGATAACTACAGGTGAAGTAGGTAGCCAGGTAGTACAAAGTGATAACTACAGGTGAAGTAGGTAGCCAGGTAGTACAAAGTGATAACTACAGGTGAAGTAGGTAGCCAGGTAGTACAAAGTGATAACTACAGGTGAAGTAGCTAGCCAGGTAGTACAAAGTGATAACTACAGGTGAAGTAGCTAGCCAGGTAGTACAAAGTGATAACTACAGGTGAAGTAGGTAGCCAGGTAGTACAAAGTGATAACTACAGGTGAAGTAGCTAGCCAGGTATAATAGAAAACCAGTATTATATTTGACATAACATTTTGTAAATATTTGCAGAAAAATAATTACAATAAATTATTATAAATAAATTTCAGTTGAAAGACGCCTATTCTGGACAAATTAACTAGAAATGTGAATAATTTTGAGTTTTTGTTTGTCAATAAAGGAATAGACCAAAGAAAAATATATTCATTTATATCACAAAACACTTGTTGGGATTTACATAAATAACTTTAGTTTGTCTCAAAACCTAACAGTAGCCCCGAAGTGGTGATCAGAAAATTCAACTTATGCAACCCGCACAACATTTTCATACAAATTTTTGCATGCTTCTGACGTCATAAACATGAAATTTTACTCAAATTGCATACTTAACAGTTTTTTCACGCTCTCTCGTGAGGCTACATTAACATTCTGGTAAAAATTGTCAACAGTTTTGAAGATCCCATTTCGTGTTTATTCATTAAAAAGCACATGTTCTTTTACGTGGTCTATGCCTTTAAAAACTTTTATGAATATAAATTTAGTAAAAGTAATTATTGTAAAACAAACAGAACTGCTATCAGCACGAACCAGGCGACACAGTTCAGTTTATGTCAATTTAAATGCTATTTTATATGCTATTTTATATGCTAATTTATATTATGCTATTTGTTTTTATGATACATTTATATCCTATATTATTTTATGATGTTTTGCCTGATATGGAAGTGATCGATACCAGCCAAAC
>CASGGR010000064.1:7500-20000 GCA_949318235.1 Ecdyonurus torrentis | reverse complement strand
AGAGAGAGAGAGAGAGAGAGAGAGAGAGTTGAATTGTTAGTTAAAAATTCAATAATTGACAATGTGTGATTGCAAACGATCAGATCGGTGTTTAAGTTGATAACATTACAAAATAACGTTCTTATGTAAGTTGAGTTAAAATTACGTCTTGTGTTAATGCGAGCAAATAATGTGATTCAATTGAAAATGTCGATAAAAATAAAATTACATTTATCATAAAATGAAATAGAAAAGTTGTCGGGGTTTAAATTGAAGCATTTTGTGATAGGAGCTCTCCTTGGGGAAATATGGAGAAGAAGAAGACGATCTGGAGCAATTTAGTGAGAGAGAGAGAGAGAGAGAGAGAGAGAGAGAGAGAGAGAGAGAGAGAGAGAGAGAGAGAGAGAGAGAGAGAGAGAGAGAGAGAGAGAGAGAGAGAGAGAGAGAGAGCAAAGTGGTTCAATCTTACACACACAAAGAAAAAACGACCCTAGCTCACTCGACAAATATCTCACAGCTCATGGGACCTCAGAAAAATGTCATCTTTTTTTAATTAATTAATTTTCACGAAATCCATGTCATTTTTCTGCAATTGGAAAATAATAACAGCTTTTGGGTACAGCTGCGGTTACATGGTGCGCGCAAAAAAAAAAAAAAAAAAAAAAAAAAAAAAAAAAAAAAAAAAAAAAAAAAAAAAACTATGCTTGCGGAACGATGTAATAACAAGTCATAAAATATGCAGTAAGAAAGTATTCTGTAGAAAGTATGGGGCAACTGGAAATAACGTATACACTCTAGACATAACAAAGTCGTATCCACGGTGCTAAACCAATCAGAGAGCGTGTTATAATGTTATAATTATTAATAATAACTATTTTAACTTAAAATAACTTAATTAAACTTAAATTAGCTAATTTTAATAATTTGCTAAAATGCAATATTTTAGCTACTCATAATATCTTAAAAGTGTATATCTTAAATAAGTTAGGATTTGTAACTAAAGTAATGCACCAGTTTTTAGAGTGTATATTTTTTTAGTTACTTTTTCCCATGAACGTAGCGACTATTTTGTGCAAGATTTACCCTAAGATTACAAAGTCCCTACACATTTGTTCTGCGAGTGTAATGCAAAAGTGTCTACAGCCAATGAAAACACAGAACATAGAGAAGATATAGGGTGTATGCGGATGACGTCATATTTAATGCACTTGGAGGCCATACTGGAGTAATGAATAACATTGCTCAGCATAGGACAAACTTCATTTAAGCCAATTTTCTTTGGAAAATCAGTTAATTTTTTGTTCATGTTATTTTTCTCACATATTTGAGATACTAATTCAACATATTTATTATTTACAACATTAATGCTCTCAAAAATATTGCATAGTGGTTTTAAACTGGCAAAATGAGTTATTTTCCTATGTCACCCATGTTATTGAGTGATCCAACATGGCGTCGACTTTAACATGAATGTATACACACTAACACATAAAATAGAGAAGCTATTTGCAAGATGAACAAACTGTAATAACAAGAACATTAAGAAGTTTTTTTAAAATATTAAAATCTATTTATAAGAAAAATAAAGTTTGTATAGGGTCGAGTTTCATTGCGAGTGAGATCATTAAATAACTTTTCGTTTTATTAGTCCATTTATTTCCATTAGGCGGGCCACATCAGCCAAGTAATTTATGAAATAGAAGTTTAAAACAGCGAACAGCATCTTAAAGGAATAGACCAGAGAAAAACATAAGCATTTATATCACAAAACACTTGATGTGACTTACATAAAAAACATTAGTTTGTCTCAAAACCCAACAGTAGTCCCGTAGCAGTGATCAGAATAATCGATTTATGCAACCCGCACAACATTTTCATAATAATTTTTGCATGTTTCTGACGTCATACACATGAATTTTCTTTCAAATTGCATACTTTACAGTTTTTTCACGCTCTCTCGTGGGGCTATATTAACATTGTGGTAAAAATTGTCATTAGTTTTGAAGTTCCCATTTCGTGTTTATTTATTAAAAAGCACATGTTGTTTTATGTGGTCTATGGCTTTAACTAAGAAATAAGGCCAGTCAAATCTCTTACTGGGCTTAGAAGAGAAGACTTGAGAAATTGCACAGTATAAAACTTACATCGCTGTGATAACTAGGGGGCTTTGATGACGTCATATTATACAGTAGCAATATAGGACGGTTGCATTCATACATAAGGCGACGCCATATGTGAGCACTAAATATTATGGCCTGCTATATGGTATGGAAAAATTACAAATTTTAGAACGCGTTAAAGTTATCTTAAAAGTTGATATTTATTTATTTTATTGATTTATTTATTCATCGATTGGCAAACACGTTTAAATGTCACTAAAAAGTCGATATTTAGACTTTTTTTACATTAAATATGTCAGATATAAGGTGTGTGCGCATAACGTCATTCTGAGTGCTTTTCGATGCTCTTCTTGAGCAATAAATAACATTGCTCAGCATAGGACAAACCTAGTTTTTGTCTATTTTCTTTGAAAAATTAGCTATTTTTTTGTTCATTATTATTTTTCTCACATACTTGAGATACTAATTCAACCTCTGTTAACAACATCAATGCTCGCAAAAATATTGCGAAGTATTTTTAAACTGGCAAAATGTGGCATTATCCTATACCGGTCAATGTTATTTAGTACTCACTTATGACGTCGACTTTAACATGAATGAAAACAACCTATATACAAAGTTTGTTAAGATGTGCAGAGCTAACTATTTATCACTGAAGAAATAACGTTTATACTAACAAGTTACTGTTTAAACTTTTGTCAACCAACTTATTGGTTTGTACTGAAGAGTTACATCTACAGTTACATTACATTGTTCAGTTACACTGGATGTAACTGAACAATGTAATGTAACTGAACATTTTGTTAAATTTATGTTTTAAGTGCAGTTTAAAAATAATTTGAGATATATTGATTTGGCCGGCGAGTCATTGATTTATTTTCCAATTACAAAATAACAGCTGCAGGTTTATGACGTCACACCTGATACCACACGATTGGACTTGTAAGCTGTGACGTCACAAACCCGAAGCTGTTACTTTGTTAATGTCAAATAAATTAGAAATCAATGACTGAGGCCAAATTAACGTTAATATTTAGGCATGTTATTATAATAATAATAATAATACTAAGTCCCCAGGGAGAGTCCGCAGTGTTAGAAGAAATCTGGCCCCACTAACCCATGTGGAGGCTGAGACAGCTTTAAAATAATAATAATAATAATCTTTTATTAAGGCGCATACAGGGCTATTTCAGCCCTATTATATGAATCTTGGCCATAAATTGAGCCAATTATATGACAATAAAAATACAAAACATTACAATATGCAACAAGATTATTGGGGTAGCATATGATACACATGTGTTTTGTTTAACGTGTTCTACGCCTTTAAAGGAATAGACCAGAGAAAAACATAAGCATTTATATCACAAAACACATGATGGGACTTTCATAAATAACTTTAGTTTGTCTCAAAACCCAACAGTAGCCCCGTAGCAGAGATTAGAATATTCAATTTATGTAACCCGCATAATATTTTCATACTAATTTTTGCATGTTTCTGACGTCATAAACATGAATAGTCACGCAAATTGCATACTTTACAGTATTTTCACGCTCTCTCGTGGGGCTACATTAACATTCTGGTAAAAATTGTCAGCAGTTTTGAAGATCCCATTTTGTGTTTATTCATTAAAAAGCACATGTTGTTTTATGTGGTCTATGGCTTTTAGGATAAAAAAGACAATCTTCAAATCTTGCCTAACCCTTTGCCTTAATAAAGACGTTTTTATATTGAATTTGTATTGAAAAATAACTTCATTTACTTGTTATATTTTACAATAGACGTACTGCAATGAACGAACAATCTACGCCTTGAAAACTAATAGTATATCTTATTATAGCTCACGTTAGCTGATATTAAAAATTACCTCTTGAAGGCCCAAACTTCAATCAATATAAAAGCAAGCAAGCCAGTATACTTTGTAAGTACTGCGGGTGAGAAATGTAAGTCCATTTATTGGATTGCGCTACGATGTTCATCAGTACGTGCGGGATGTATGTATGTATGCGGGAGACGTGGCTGCTGCTCCCGCCAAGCGATCTCACTGGATCACGGACATATTATAGTACGTGCGGGATGTATGTATGTATGCGGGAGACGTGGCTACTGCTCCCGCCAAGCGATCTCACTGGATCACGGACATATTATAGTACGTGCGGGATGTATGTATGTATGCGGGAGACGTGGCTACTGCTCCCGCCAAGCGATCTCACTGGATCACGGACATATCAGTACGTGCGGGATGTATGTATGTATGCGGGAGACGTGGCTGCTGCTCCCGCCAAGCGATCTCACTGGATCACGGACATATTATATAGTACGTGCGGGATGTATGTATGTATGTATGTATGCGGGAGACGTGGCTACTGCTCCCGCCAAGCAATCTCACTGGATCACGGACATATTATAGTACGTGCGGGATGTATGTATGTATGCGGGAGACGTGGCTTCTGCTCCCGCCAAGCGATCTCACTGGATCACGGACATATTATAGTACGTGCGGGATGTATGTATGTATGCGGGAGACGTGGCTACTGCTCCCGCCAAGCGATCTCACTGGATCACGGACATATTATAGTACGTGCGGGGTGTATGTATGTATGCGGGAGACGTGGCTGCTGCTCCCGCCAAGCGATCTCACTGGATCACGGACATAAATCGGGGGAGTAAATAAAGTGAGCTGGAGACCTGCTTTGCATGATAAACTGCGAGAAACTATTTCTCTGCTCTCTCTCTCTCTCTCTCTCTCTCTCTCTCTCTCTCTCCACCACATCACAAAGGTGACCCAGCACTACATATAGGTCAAGCGCTAGGTCAAGGTCAGTGATAAATAACCAAACCTATTTCTGTCTGAAATACTAAAGTAGTCAGAATGACGTTGGTTTTATCTCGTTACCTGAATTGAGCGCTCCTAATATTGCTCCTAATATGGCTAATATGGCTCCTAATATATCTTGGATTGTTTTTGTGTTAAGTTTTACCATATAATAAAGAATATATATAACTCTAGACCATATGGACGGAATGTCGCCGTTTTTTCTCATCGTGTTTCTGTTCACTGGATGGCAGTAGTTGTACACATTGTCCCTTTTTCTTACTCTCGAAAGGTCTTTTTCAGTATGAAAGAAAAATTTACAATCTCCCTCCAACGGGAGAGGAGGGGGACGAGGCAACCAGAAGGGTATTTAGGGTAGTCACAGCGTGAAACCGCAAGAGTAATAAAAATTCAATCGAAATATTAACTTTCTCAAATATTCATGATAGCCTTAATTTTATCATTTAATAAATAGTTTTGTAAAAAAATAACTTATTTTCTCGTTTCATTCGTGATTCTACGACAATTAGAAGTCAAGTAATGCATTGATATTTTTCACCTACTCTTGAAAAAGATCGCGCAAAAGAAAAAAATATATTTATAAGAAAAAGGCAAAATGTTATGTACAAAAGGGAGGGATGAGTGTTCGAATGCATCGTGTGAGGGTGGGTGGGTGGGGTGTTCGCGATGTCAGCCAGAGCCCCCTGGTTGACGAAAACAGCAATATGCTTGAAAACGGAGACACAATTAACATAGGGTATGAAGTAGCCTGGTTTTACTATATATGTAAGTATGTCTTACTAAGCTTGTGATTTCGAGAGCAGGTAGTAATCAGGATCACGCATGCTTGGACTGGCCATAAGAGCAAGTCCGCAATTGCGGACGTTCCCGCCCCCCTGTTTGGAGGCCCCTAAGGCCCAAAAAGGGGCGTAACTAGAGTGTAAGGGCCCCTTTGTGGCCCCTAAAGAGGGTGTTACACCCCTTTTGCGAACGAGGCCTCTTTATTGCCAGTACGACCCTGGGATCACGTTAAACCAGATCTACCTTTTGAGGGATGGAAGGAGGTAGAAGTAAGAGGTAGAAAATATTGTAATGTAGCGGCTGTGACCTATAGGATGTGTACGCATGACGTCATCCTGAGTGTTTTTCGACGCTCTTCTTGAGCAGTAAATAACATTGCTCAGCATAGGACAAACCTAGTTTTTGGCTATTTTCTTGCAAATTTAACTATTTTTTTGGTCATTATTATTTTTCTCACATACTTGAGGTACTAATTCAACCTGTTAACAACATCAATGCTCTCAAATAAATTGTAAAGTATTTTTAAAGTGGCAAAATGTGACATTTTTCTATACTAGCCCATGTTAATTAGTACTCACTTATGACGTCGACTTTAACATGAATGAAAACACCTCATAGTTAGGAAGTGGCCAGTCATGCAGTTGGTACATGCAGCAGTACTGTGCTACTTTGTATGCTATCATTAGTGTAATGTTTTTTGTCACTTTGCATATATATAGATTTATTTATTGCAAGTCATTGCACTGTACTGGAGCCTTAGTAATGTTGGCTTGGTAGCCTGAGAGAGAGAGAGACAGACAGACAGACAGACAGACAGACAGACAGACAGACAGACAGACAGACAGACAGACAGACAGACAGACAGACAGACAGACAGACAGACAGACAGACAGACAGACAGACAGACAGACAGACAGACAGACAGACAGACAGACAGACAGACAGAGACAGACAGACAGACAGACAGGCAGACAGACAGATAGACAGACAGACAGACAGAGACAGACAGACAGACAGACAGACAGACAGACAGACAGACAGACAGACAGACAGACAGACAGACAGACAGACAGACAGACAGACAGACAGACAGACAGACAGACAGACAGACAGACAGACAGACAGACAGACAGACAGACAGACAGACAGACAGACAGACAGACAGACAGACAGACAGACAGACAGACAGACAGACAGACAGACAGACAGACAGACAGACAGACAATGATGCAAGTAGCCCCCACTCCAGCACCCCGCTACTGCGATGTTAAAATACAATTGATCGTCCTCACTTACTACATAAATAAGTCAATACAAATGCTGCACCCGGCTGCACCAGTATTGCACATACATAAGTAATGTGCAGTCATATAAATATTAACATTGGATATTTATTACATCAAACACAAGACTGCAATTTATAGCAAATATAAATTGATGTCAGTAAATTTAATGTCATTGATGTCATTTTTTTTTTTTAAATTTATCCCAAAAAAGGTCACTCAACAAATTCGGCTGTAACTCCTTAACCGCTAATTTGATTTTAATTCTGTAAACATTTTCAAAAATGTAACAAATAGGGCTACAAAATAGTATATTCAACATTTGAAAAATATTAAGAATTGTTAGTTTTATAAGCGTTTAAAAATGTCCCAAACTTTGTGGACACCCTGTATATATGCATGAAAATCTGTGTTCAATGTTTTAGTAAGTAATTGCTGTATCAGAATACTTACTGCGCTAAAGTACCTTGGTAATAATAATAACAATATATATACCGTGCTGCAGCATAATTATTTACTTTTGCATTATTATATTTAGAATATCTGTTACCGTATTATCAATAGAAATAATGTTACTTCAAATAAAATTTTATAATGCATTGAAATTTGAATTCAACATAATATTAAATGTAAAATTATAAAAAAAATATTTATATTATTAAATGTACGATATATATTTTTGTGAGCCAAAAGTGTTATAGATACGACGATAATATCGTCAATTTTTGTTAATCTATAACGATAACTTTATAAAACTGTTAATCTTTAACGTTTCGATAATCGAGTATCGTAATCGTATATACGTTAATTGAACCCAAGACTGTAGAATTAATATATTTGATTTTTTTTTTTTTTTTTTTTTTTTTTTTTACAAATCGCAATTTTTGTTTCATAAATTAAAAAGATATATACTGTATGTTTGTAGACCTGGAGCGTGGCTTGAAAGCCATAGACCACATAAAACTACACGTACTTTTTAATGAATAAACACCAAATTGGATCTTCAAAACTGATGACAATTTTTACCAGAATGTTTATGTAGCCCCACAAGAGAGCGTGAAAAAACTGTAAAGTATGCAAATTCCGTGAATATTCATGTTTATGACGTCAGAAACATGCAAAAATGTAGTATGAAAATGTTGTGCGGGTTGCATAAATCGAATTTTCTGATCACTGCTACGGAGCTACAGTTGGGTTTTGAGACAAACTAAAGTTATTTATGTAAATCCCATCAAGTGTTTTGTGATATAAATGCTTATGTTTTTCTCTGGTCTATTGCTTTAAGCTTATAATGATAATATTGAAGTGTCTTATGTATATCATCATCAAGGCTTGCTACAAAACAAGTAATCTTGGTGTAACTTGATACATAGTCTGATGTTATGTGATTATTGTGATAAGCTGACAGGTGATGACAGTTAATTGTATAAGATAATACTTGACAAACATCTGTGTCTCCATTGATACTGTAAAGCCTCGTTCACAATCGACTTTTTCTAAGTTTTCTTAAGGCGGTAAATCAGCTACTGCGGGAATTGACTAAAAAGTTGTAAAAACAGAAAAATGTAAAATTTTGCCCAGTGATACATTAGAATTAGGTATTTTCAAAAAGGTAAAAATTTTGGGGGGTCACCATGCTAGAATTTGAATTATGATTTTTTGAAGTTTTAGTCCCATAAGAGCCCATGTTAATTTCAATAATTAATTTCTCTCTTATCTGATAGTCAAGGGTTCTGAAAATTTTATCATAGGTAGCTGTTACTGTTAACTTTCAAATGGCATCATAAAATTGGGAAGTTTTCTTTTTAAATTTTGAGATACAAGCCATCTATGTACAACCCTTAAGTGAAAATGGTAATTTTTTCCACTTAAGAACGATAGGTGTTCACAATGAAACTATTGTTGCACTTAAGAATTTTCTTAATTGGTTTCACTTAACAATTTTTTTTTCTTAATTTTTCTTAAGTAGCTAATTAGAAGAATTATTTGAATTTACGTAAGAATCAAACCCAAGTTGGTTCTTACGTAAATTCAAATTATTCTTCTAATTAGCTACTAAAGAAAAATTAAGAAAAGAAAATTGTTAAGTGAAAGTTCTACGTAAAAAATTAAGAAAAAAAATTTCTTAAGTGGAAATCAAACTTTTTTCTTAATTTGAAAAAATTAGCGTTTTCACTTAAGAAAAGTCCATTGTGAACGAGGCTTTACAATCAAACATCCACAGTAACAATTGACATTTCACACCTGCTGTTTTTTTATAACAATTAAAAGTCAGGTAAAAAATAAAACATTTATAAATAAAAAAATATACTTAATTTTTCGCTACATCGAAAAATGAAAAAAGTATACAGTAATGGATCTTATCGGTCTAACGCGCGGAGAAAGCTAAGGGTCCATTATCATTTTTTTTTTTTTTTTTTTTTTTTTTTTTTTTTTTTTTTTTTTTTTTTTTTACGATTTTTGAAAAAACTACTTCACCGATTTCGGATGTATTTAAATGACTAGACATACTAGAAACTTTTTGAAGACTTTTTAAAACCACAAACATTAATTATTATATATTTTTTTTTTACTTATTTCGCTGTATAGGGTGTGTGCGGATGACGTCATATTTAATGCACTTGGAGGCCATACTGGAGTAGTGAATAACATTGCTTAGCATAGGACAAACTTCATTTAAGCCAATTTCTTTTAAGTAATCGGTTAATTTTTTGTTCATGTTATTTTTCTCACATACTTGAGATACTAATTCAACATATTTACAACATCAATGCTCTCAAAAATATTGCATAGTGGTTTTAAACTGGCAAAATGTTTTATTTTCCTATGCCACCCATGTTATTGAGTTATCCAACATGGCGTCAACTTTAACATGAATGCATACACCCTATACATCAGAGCTACTTTGCTACGGAGCTTTATTTTATATGTGTTGAGCAGTATTTTAACTTATTGTACACTTATTGTACACTTGCCGCGGTATAAATGTTCTCACAGTAATATTTATGACAAGGACAAGTGTACAATCTCTCCACGGAACTCTCTCTCTCTCTCTCTCTCTCTCTCTCTCTCTCTCTCATTCTTTCTCTCTCTCTCCCTCTCTCTCTCTCTCTCTCTCTCTTCTCAGTGTAATTTAAAAATAAAAGAGCAAGATTTTTGTGACAAGCCAGTTAACATTGTGAACATAAAAAAGTAACATTTTAATTGGGTCGGGGAAATATTTACGTGTTCCACAAAAAACTGACGTCGAGCGAGCGAGCAGACGTTGCGAGAGTTTTTCTGCATCACTGCATTGAAATTACATTTGTGTCAATTTATAGTTTGTTTTACATTGTGTGTACTGGCGAGGCACAGTCACGTATACTGTGTATTATATGTATATATATATATATATATATATATATATATATGTATATATATATATATATATATATATATATATATATATATATATATATATATATATATATATATATATATATATATATATATATATATATATATATATATATATATATATATATATATATGTATATATATATATATATATATATATATATATATATATATATATATATATACATATATATATATATATATATATATATATATATATATATATATATATATATATATACAGGGTGACCATAAAAATTGCTACGATTTCAAAATGCTATTTTTAAAATTTTTATTACATCAAATTGAAGCCTAAATTTACACATTTTAAAAAAATAAAAATACAATTTTGTTGCGTTGCTTGGTTCTTTTGTGAGACGCCAAAAAGTAAAAGAAAAGCCTGGTCTGACAGTAAAGCCTCGTTCACAATGGACTTTTCTTAAGTGAAAACGCTTATTTTTGCAAATTAAGAAAAAAGTTTGATTTCCACTTTAGAAATTTTTTTCTTAATTTTTTACGTAGAACTTTCACTTAACAATTTTTTTTTCTTAATTTTTCTTAAGTAGCTACTTAGAAGAATTATTTAAATCTACGTAAGAATCAACAAGGGTTTGATTCTTACGTAAATTCAAATAATTCTTCTAATTAGCTACTTAAGAAAAATTAAGATTTTTTTTTTAATTAAAACCAATTAAGAAAATTCTTAAGTGCAACAATAGTTTCATCAATCGTTCTTAAGTGGAAAAAATTAGCATTTTCACTTAAGAAAACTTAGAAATGGTCCCTTGTGAACGAGGCTTTAGGCAGCCAGTGGGAGACAAATTGTCGTACAGAGGGAGAGGAAGAGAGACAGAGAGAGAGAGATACAGAGAGAGAGAGAGAGAGAGAGATACAGAGAGAGAGAGAGAGAGAGAGAGAGAGAGAGAGAGAGAGAGAGAGAGAGAGAGAGAGAGATTTAGATGCAGCACAGATGAGTTCCAAGACGTTGACATGTTGACAATAGGTGACACATGCAGTAATTATCATGCAGCATCAGTTGTCATGTCATTATATGTGTATACGTATACATGCAGTATATCTGGAGTACTTGTGTACGTAACCTATGTGATTTGACATGTTAATTGTACATGCCATGTTTACATAGTCTGTAAGACAGTTTGTGTGTGTGTGTGTGTGTGTGTGTGTGTGTGTGTGTGTGTGTGTGTGTGTGTGTGTGTGTGTGTGTGTGTGTGTGTGTGTGTGTGTGTGTGTGTGTGTGTGTGTGTATGTGTGTGTGTGTGTGTGTGTGTGTGTGTGTGTGTGTGTGTGTGTGTGTGTGTATGTGTGTGTGTGTGTGTGTGTGTGTGTGTGTGTGTGTGTGTGTGTGTGTGTGTGTGTATTCTATTATTGATTTTTGACCAAAATAACTAATCTCAGAAAAGAAATTATTAAAATAAGATAAACACATTTTTATTATTTATTATTTATTTTCTTTAATTTATCCGAAAAGATGACAATGATGACCAATTATTTTCACTAATCACTCGAACTGGTGCAGGCTAATGTTGATGAGAGAGAGAGAGAGAGAGAGAGAGAGAGAGAGAGAGAGAGAGAGAGAGAGAGAGAGAGAGAGAGAGAGAGAGAGAGAGAGAGAGAGAGAGAGAGAGAGAGAGAGAGAGAGAGAGAGAGAGAGAGAGAGAGAGAGAGAGAGCATAAGCAAGCAAAATATTTACCAGACGGATTGTCTACCTGAGTGCATCACAGGTGACTTCTTGTGGTTTCTATATATGTAAACTATTACATAATAATAATTATGTATCATAAACAATGTTGCCATATAAAGGCGGTAAAAAACATCGAGTTTAAATGGTTACTTTTCATTTGTCTGAAACTGTACACTTAGCCACCGACATAATGAGCGAGTGAGTGAACGTGGCTGCCTGCCTGCCTGCCTGCCTGCCTGCCTGCCTGCCTGCCTGCCTGCCTGCCTGCCTGCCTGCCTGCCTGCCTGCCTGCCTGCCTGCCTGCCTGCCTGCCTGCCTGCCTGCCTGCCTGCCTGCCTGCCTGCCTGCCTGCCTGCCTGCCTGCCTGCCTGCCTGCCTGCCACATCAGACACACTAAATAAT
>CASGGR010000064.1:0-2500 GCA_949318235.1 Ecdyonurus torrentis | reverse complement strand
CGAACGAACGAACGAACGAACGAACGAACGAACGAACGAACGAACAAAGAATGAATGAATGAATGAATGAATGAATGAATGAATGAATGAATGAATGAATGAATGAATGAATGAATGAATGAATGAATGAATGAATGAATGAATGAATGAATGAATGAATGAATGACAGTTTAAAAAATACTTCGCAATATTTTTGAGAGCATTGATGTTGTAAATATGTTGAATTAGTATCTCAAGTATGTGAGAAAAATAATAATGACAAAAAATAGCTAATTTTGCAAATAAAATAGCCAAAAACTAGGTTTGTCCTAGGCTGAGCAATGTTATTCATTGCTCAAGAAGAGCATCGAAAAGCACTCAGAATGACGTCATGCGCACACACCCTATATTGTAGAGCACAAATGTTGTTATTTTGAACATGCTAAACATGTTATGCTGAACATGTTAACTTTGTTATATTTTGCATAAGCTATGATGTTATGCTAGATCAAACCAGCACTACAGTGTGTTTGCATTCATGTTAAAGTGGACGCCATGTTGGATAATTCAATAACATGGGTGACATAGGAAAATAACTCATTTCACCAGTTTAAAACCACTATGCAATATTTGTGAGAGCATTGATGTTGTAAATATGTTGAATTAGTATCTCAAGTATGTGAGAAAAATAACATGAACAAAAAATTATGCCCAAAGAAAATTGGCTTAAATGAAGTTTGTCTTATGCCGAGCAATGTTATGCAATACTCCAGTATGGCCTCCAAGCGCAATAAATATGACGTCATCTGCATACATCCTATAGAATGTGAACAATCCTGACGTCACAAATGTTCAACATTTATACATGTTGCCTACTTGACATTTTTGTCGCGCTCTCTTATGGGGTTTAATGAATTTAATTTAATGAATTTTGTTGTTCAGCCCAACGAAGCTGAAGATAACGTAAGGCAACGACTGTGAATTTCGTTCGTCTTTTCCGAATTTTCCCGATCGATGAGATCTATTTCCGGTAAAATTTCATTTTTTCCAAAAAAAATTACACACAATAATATTTTCCCACCATAAAAACGTGAAAAATACCGGAAATAAAGATTTAAATCTTGCAGAAGACGCACGAAATGCGCAGTCGATGCCTTACGTTATCTTTAGCTTCGTTGGTATTATCGAGTCAGTAAGTTCGTCACCTCAGAATAAGAAGGTCGTGACTGCAAAAAATTTTGATGCAATTGTGAGCCTTATGTTGATAACAAATAAGGCTCAGAATTGCATCAAATTTTTTTGTAGATACGACATTCTTATTCTGAGGTGACGATTTGACTGCAGATCAAGCGTGATATCTCGTCAAGGTTAAGAAGGAGGCAAATGTTAATTGAATTTGATTCTCGAGGAATTCAATCGATAACTTCTCAATAAGATATTGATAATCACTCACGCGGCAGATAACGAGAGCAAATTTGTTGTCAGGAAGCGGGTGACGTCACACACAATACCAGCACGTTAGTTAATATTGCACGGAGAAAATATAGTGGGGGAGTACGATATTATAAATGCACGTTGAAAATCTTGTCCACAGTTTTACAATACTTTAAGTATTCTGCAATCAACGGTTATGACGTCACTAAACGTTGACAATCTAACGATAAACCACGATTATTTATGACCCCAAGGGGCGCGTGAGCGCCGATTTGGCATTGATTTAATATTAAACAGCCCACTTTTTCAACTGTTTTGCCCGCCGCAGGCGCCGTAGCCCTGGCTAAACCCCACTTACTCAACACTTTGGCCCACGGCAGGTGACCGAGCGCAAGCGAGGTGTCACCAGCAAAATTGATGCACTAATAAGCATGGTATTATACGTTATTACATGCAAACAAATAGGGAAACGAGAAATCTTAATTTTACATTATGAAACAAAGAAACAAGGTATCAAACATAAAATTAAGGTGGGTTGGGCTCTTGCACATTTTATCATAACGGTTATATTTCAGGAGATATGGGCATTTTGTTTTGAAAGCAATTTAACACGTGTTTAAATAGGACTAAAAAATGGAAATTGTGCCTGTGACTTTAATTTTGACAATATTGAATTTTGACTTCAGAATGTTGATCAGGGGCCCGAAATTGACCTAAGAAAATGTTTTTATCAAAATCTGAGACAAAAAGTTTCAGGCCCGAAAAAACAAAGAAGGGGTCCCCCTTTCTTCGACCCCCCTCCGAACCACTTTTTTGACTCTAGCGTCGTTAAAAATGAAGGTACAAACTTTTAAAGATGAACATCGTGAAGGCCGCAAAAAATGCAACAATCCTGATGTTTGACATGATAGGTTTGTACTTTTGGTTAGCCTACGAAAGCGAAAAACCTGTTTTTTGGACCCATTTTCAGGGGTCTTTTTCTCATACAAAAATTATACCTATTTTCATGTAACGCACATGGAAAGGTGTTTATTATAGTCCTCTTTAAAAAGTTTGCTTGGGGCAACTTTGTAACTTTAATAGGTTT
>CASGGR010000063.1:0-29409 GCA_949318235.1 Ecdyonurus torrentis | reverse complement strand
GTATAGACCCCTTTCACATCCTTGCGCTTTGTCGCCATGTTTGTGGTGCCTAATGCATTGTCCAGCATAGGGGAAACATCATTTCTCCTAATTTTTCACATTAAAAGAGTTTATTCAAGGCGTTGCAAGGTTTGACAGCCCGACATAAAAATATTTATAAATACAGATCAGTACTAGATAAATTTCTTCATGATTAATTTTACACCAGTTTTACATAACATGAATCATTTCTCACAATAACTTAGTTTGCTCTTGACCAACAGCAACAATACAATATGAGTGGAACAAGAATTATATTTAATATTATTTTACATCTTACAGGTGTAGAAATTGGAAAATAAATAAATAAAAATTTAATAATAAGTTGTAGATAATTTATTAAAAAAATACATTTACGCACAATATTTAATTTATTTCAAACTAACAATTTTACTTTATAACGTTAACAAAATGTTTAAAGTAATAAGGGACCAACGTTGGCCATTACACTCAAACTTTCCTCGTCAAAAAAATCTGAAATTTTGCACAATAATACTTCAGTTTGTGACAATTTTAAATAAATAAAAATTTTAGGGGATCACCGTGCAAATTATATAATATATGTTTTTTTGAAATTTTAAGCCCATAAGGCATAATATTAATATCAATAATGTTTTTCTGTTTTTTAGGAAGATCAAACATCTTGAAATTTTTATCACAGCTAGGTGTGACCCTTAGCTACACAATGACACCAAATTTAGACTCAAAACACTTCTAGCTTTTTATATATAAGGTCGGTACCCTACTCCCTTAAGTACGCCGAGATCGTAAAAAATCATCCAGTGATATAGCGCGCAGCATGTGAAAACCGTGAAGTGTTGTTAGTATGAATTTAAGCTGTAAATTTAAACAGGGTTCAAGCACGTGTGCTTGTACTTTGCACAAAAATCTTTGGTTTCTCTCTTTCTCTGTTTTTTTCTTTTTGAAAACATTCAACATTCAACGTCTTCTGCTTTACGGTGCATTTTATAAAATATATTCATTTATTTGTGTAGTAAATTGTTAAAATAAAATAATAATTATTTAAATTAAAAACAAT
The DNA here is from genome assembly GCA_949318235.1 of Ecdyonurus torrentis. NCBI lineage: Eukaryota > Metazoa > Arthropoda > Insecta > Ephemeroptera > Heptageniidae > Ecdyonurus > Ecdyonurus torrentis. The sequence goes on along the minus strand of CASGGR010000063.1, from coordinate 28,331 downwards.
ATACTTGATGCGCAAAGTTACAACGACTTTTTGAACATAATTATGTGATTTTATATAGCATTGAAATGTAACCTTGATTTACAGCATAATATTGAAATTTAACATATACTTAATATTTGTTCATATATTTAAGATAAAATTATTGTGTAGCGTTAATACCATGTGAAATAATTAATAAATTTTAACTTCTTAAATTAAAAGAGGATTTTTGCAACTTTAAAATTATACAGATGTGTGATTTTATTTTATTTATTAATAAATAATAAAAATATAGGGTGTATACTCATGACGTCATATTTCATGCACTTGGACGCTATACTGGATTAATGAATAACAATGCGCAGCATAAGACAAACTTCATGTTTTTCCACTTTGCAAAATCAGTTATAGTTTTTGGTTATAATTTTTTTATCACGTACTTGAGATACTAAATCTACCTATTAACAGCATCAAGGCTTTCAAAAATATTGCTTTGTATTTTAAAACTGCCAGTGAGTCATTTTCTTATACCGGACCATGTTATTTAGTGATCCAACATGTATGCAAAGACCCTTATTAGTTATTACTGGACATATAATTATTTAAAATACTTAAATACAGATCAATAGTAGAAACTATTCTTCAAACAAAATTAATATTACATGACACTTCATTTCCCGTTAGTCGCCTCGAATTGTTTATACCATTAAGTCGATTTGAAAACGTACTGCATGAAATGAATAACTTGATAATTATCAACAATAAGTTCAAACTTAATGAAAATTGAAATATAAATAAATAAAAATTTAATCAATAATTTATTTATTATTTATAATAAAATATATTAACGCCCTAAATTTAATTAATTTCTAACTAACAATTTTTATTTTTAAATTTTACAAAAATAATAATGAATTAAATAATATTTTAAGAGCATTTCTTTTCTTGAAAAACAATTGGAAAAAAGTGATAGGATAATATAAGACCATAATATCATATAACAGTTACTGTTTTATAACAATGAGTTTTTTTTGGTTGCAATGGACCTCGTGCAATGACATGTTTTTAATTGTTGCAACGTGTAAGTGAAAACGATTTTTCTATAAGAAATGCATTAGGAATATTTAAAATAATTTTATATAGTTCGATTCGATCATTGCAAGAGGTCAATTTTTTATTATATTAATATATTAATGTGTCACATTTGAAGCTTTTATACACACACTTGTCATATTATGAAAAAGTCTCTCCCTCTCTCTCTCTCTCTCTCTCTCTCTCTCTCTCTCTTTATTCCAATATTTTTAATGGTGATTGTGTTTGTTAACCTAATAATGTTGATTATTGTTGTTTTGCTCCAAATGACGAACACTTTAATTATGCTTCATTTTAAAATAGTGTAAATGCGGATGACGTCATATTTATTGCGCTTGAAGGCCATACTGGAGTAGTGAATAACAATGCTCAGCATAGGACAAACTTTATTTAAGCTAATTTTCTTCGGAAAATCAATAATTTCTTGTTATTATTATTTTTCTCACTTACTTGAGATACTAATTCAACATATTAACAGCATCAATGCTCTCAAAAATATTGCTTTGTATTTTTAAACAGTCAAAAATGAGTCATATTTCTATATCGGACCATGTTATTGTGTTATCATGACTTTATCATGATATGCAAGGTAAGGTAAGTAAGGTAAGTATTATGACGCCATAATACCTTTCGGTGTAGGCCAGGATTAAAACTTTTCAGTATGGGCTTTAATGTATGATCTGAGGCTTACCAGACCTCAGGCTCAACCCGTTATCACACTCTTCTGGGCTCGACTACCAGATCTGTGCAATCAGGACCACTGAGTCTCGAAAAACCAAGAGTTGACAGCACTCGCGTCAACAAGCAGTGGTCAAACTGCCAGCACAGCCACGCTGCCAGTTTTTGTCCGGTTTTGCCCATCCAAGGATTGACCACGATCGACGATGCTCAACTTCGGTAATCCAACGGGAACCGATTCAGACAACGCGATGACTGTGCCTTATATGATATGCAACCACCCTTATATTAATATAATAAGTAACCTTATCAAGGATTTTTGAATTATTAGCAGCCCAACGTAAAAACATACATAAAGTAAGTTCAGTAGTTGTTAATTTTCTGCACGATATTTTATTCATATACCATTTATAATTTCTCACATCTCACAGCAAACTGCAAATTGCTTATAACTCATCTCATAACCAACTGTAACTGGCCAATTCGTATGGAAGGATGACAATTTTATCAAATATATAACTTTAATGAAGGAAATTGGAACATAAATAAATAAAAATTTAATGATAAGTTACGTATATAATTTATTAATAAAATATAATACGCTATAAATTTAATTTATTTCAAAGTAACAATTTTATTTTAAAACAATAACAAAATATTTAAATTAAAATAAGACAGAAATTTGTTTTAAGAACATTTCTTTTATTACTGTACAAAAAAAGAACTGAAAAAAAGAAATATGATAATATTGAAACCATTTTTACCATATTTAAAATATATTTTGTTTTATATCAGATTTTTTTTTCTTTGCAATAGACCACTTGCAATGAAATGTTTTTAATTGTTGTAACATGTAAGTGAAAACGATTTTTAAATAAGTGTGCATTTTAATGATATTTTTAATTATTTTTTTAAATAGTTCGTTAATTGCAAGTGGTCCATTGTTTATTATATTAAAATTATTATCTGTCACTTTTGAACCTGTTATATCCTCGTCAGTCCAGTCCCTGTCTTTTTAAAAATTATTCAAAGTCGTATATTTTAGCCACGTTTTTGTGCGGCTATCAGAATGACAAAAATATGTCTCGAAAACACAAGTCGAACGTTTGTGTATATTATTTACACACACATATATATATATATATATATATATATATATATATATATATATATATATATATATATATATATATATATATATATATATATAATTTATATATATATATATATATATATATATATATATATATATATATATATATATATATATATATATATATATGTATATAATATATATATATATATATATATATATATATATATAACAAATCAATAGTCGAAGAAACAAAAACAATGATATTAAAATAATAATAATAAGACATTGATAAACCAGAACATACAATAAAAGACGTCTAAATACGCCGAGATTGTCAGAAAACATCTCGACACATCACCTTCCATCAACATCCGTCGATTGCGAGCACCGTGCCAAAGTGGTCGCTATGCTCAGATTGTGGTTAGTAGGTGAATTTTTAACGCTACTTAATAAATTATAACAATATAAGGTGTATGCTCATGACGTCATATTTAATGCGCTAGGACGCCAAACTCAATTAATGAATAACAATGCTTAGCATAGGACAAACTTCATGTTTTGCTATTTTCTTTGCAAAATTATTTAGTTTATTGCTTTTATTATTTTTCTCACGTACTTGAGATAATAATTCTATACTATTAACAGCATCAATGCTTTCAAAAATATTGCTTTGTTTTTTTAAACTGTCAAAATGTGTCATTTTCTTATGCTGGGCCATGTTATTGAGTGTTCCAGCGTGGCGTCGACTTTTTATGTATGATGTATGCAAACACTCTTATGTTATATTATTACTTCTACAAAATAATATTTTATATTCAGATCAATATTAGATAATATATTAATTGACAGTTTAAGGTCTTATCCTACATGTAAAGTACAGCCAAAAGTGTCCGTGGAAAATCATTCAAACTTTCAGGGTTTATTTATAAAGGTAAAAGACCTTTGTATACCAATTTTTGAAAAGATATATGAATTAGGAGAAAATTAAAAAAAAATTAATTTAACATTAGTTTAAATGGAGTTTCAGTTTTTTTGAAATAACTCAAAAAGTATCCGTAAATTGCATATAAAAAAAATATCACATGATAGAGAATTTTATTTCACTATTTGTAATTTTTTTTCAGATTTTTGTAAGGATAAAGTTTTTTTATATTAATTTTCAAAAAATATTTTGGTTATGTAAATTAGCTGGAGGGGGATGAGTGTAAGTAACTGAGAACGTTTGGCAACCTAGAAAATCAAGTGGCGAGATATTTTCACGAAAGCACTCGCAAAAGACCGAGCGTAGCCGAAGTGCTTACACAGGGAGTATAATGGAGTCAGAAATGCCAACATGAGAAAAAAAGTTTTAGTTTTTTATTCTGCAGAATCAACAAAATAAAGTAAATTATGGATCTTTTAATATTTCTTCTTAAAAACTTTTCATTATTATTATTTGTATTTAATAAATTTTATGTTCTACATTGTGTATTTCATATTTTGTATAATATTATTTCATTTTAAAAAGTAGTGGTTTTACCTTACAGTTGGTAAAAAGAATCAGCTGATTTTTGGCACTATTTTTTTTTTATTTTTTTTTTATGATATATATTTTTTTAAATTTTAATATAGTAATAAAGGAAAAACAAACAGTTATTGAGAAGAAAGCGTTAAAAGAATTAATTTGACATATATTTTAATAATAATAATAATAATCGGGCAAGGCTTATTGGTGGGTTGAGTCTCTGTTTCAGGCTTATAGCTTCAAAACTTATAGGATTTGGTGGAGGTTCTGGCTTAACAGGAACACGCGCCCCAAAATTCCCTTTCTGTAATTTAACAAGTTTTTGTTCTTTCGAAGCTTTGCGCTTAGCACAGTTCCTCCCAAATAAAACATTTTGTTCAAGAGATCGCTTCATGGAAGGTTTCAATTTACAACAGCACGACACAAATATAATGAGTGTAATGATGTTGTTTACTAACTCGCGAGATGTTTTTTAAAAAACTGCATGCACCTGTGCGTGTGGTATGCGCACACCTGAGTATTCGCGCGAATCATAACACTCTTTCGCGGTCGCCCGCGGGCATTACGGCGACGTTGCCAAGTTTATTACTTTCCCTCCCCACCTCCTTCCAAGCAGTGGTGGGGAGACAGGTAGCTAACTTCTGGCGTGAGCTACATGTGATATAAGACCTTAAATTAACTCTTCAAATTGTTTGGTTTATTAAGTGTAACCAATTCTTGATAAAAAAGACGAACTTATTTTGTCTGTTGACAATACGTATTTTGCTGTAAAATACAATGGAAATAAATAAATAAATAAATATATAGTTAATAAATTATTTCTTATTTATAAAAAAATATATAAAATATTGCATTTTTTTTTTAATTTTGCAAAAGTATTTAAATTTTATTAAAAAAAAAATTATTATAACAATATTTCTTTAATTTTTAAAGTAATTGGAAAAAAGTAATATGATTATATTAGACCATATTTAATCGTTACTGTTTTATTACACAAAGATTTTTTTTTGGTAACAGAAGACCTCGTGCAATGAAATGTTTTTAATTGTTGCAACTTATAAGCGAAAAGGATTTTTCCAATAGAAGTGCATTAAGGGAGTAGGGTACCGACCGACCTTACATCTCAAACACTAAAACGAGTTTTGAGTCTAAATTTGGTGTCATTTCGTAGCTAAGGGTCACACCTAGCCGTGATAAAAATGTCATGAATTTTGACCGTCCGAAAAAAAAGAAAAAAATTATTGAATTTGAAATTGAGCATTATGGGCTTAAAATTTCAAAAAACCATATAAAATTAATTTGCATGGGGACCCCCCAAAATTTTTATATATTTGAAATTGTCTCAAACTGAAGTTTTATTGTGCAAAATTTCAGATTTTTTTGACGAGAAAAGTTTGAGTCTAATGGCCGACGTCGGTACCTTACTCCCTTAACCCTAGAATGATTTGATAAAAATAGTAACAAGAACGGTGCAAGTGGTCAAAAAGACCAAAGTTTTATATATTATTATATCTTTGGTTATAATAGAGCTATAAATTTGAATCTTTTTTCTAAATACTCGTAATTTAATACCAAAAATTGTGAACGTATTTTAAAGTAATTAATTTTTAATATAGTGTTACTTGAAAAAATGAACGACCTTTTTAATTATACACATTTTTTTTTCATCAGGTAAAGATTTTGAGGTTGGGTAAAATAACAAGAGGGGAGATTCACTTCCGCAACCGTGACGAGTTAAAAGCAATAAATTATCCTTGTCTAGCTGATTGAAGTCATTCTAAGATTTTCAATAGATTTTTATTTTTACACATTCTCTCTCTCTCTCTCTCTCTCTCTCTCTCTCTCTCTCTCTCTCTCTCTCTCTCTCTCTCTCTCTCTCTCTCTCTCTCTCTCCATCTATCTCTATCTCCATCATCTCAATCAATTTTTGTTGCGTAAAATAACTACCCTTGCTATCTACTATTTACCGGAATTTTTAAAAATATCAATTTTAATTTTTAAAAAATATTATACTACAAGAAAGTATTTTTTATTAAATTATTATATTTCCGTATTATGAATATAATAAATAATTGCAATAGACTTTGGTTTGGATAATTTTGGTTGCAATTACTCTCTCTCTCTCTCTCTCTCTCTAGCAAAAGAATTTTTTTGATTTTATTGCAGTGTGTAAAAAAATTTTAATACTATTAATTACTAAAATATTAATATTATATTATTTTTTTTGCAAACGCACCATTATTTACATGGTTTTTATATTATAATATTATCTTTGTTTTATAAATCCTCTTTATAAGAATAATTTTTTTTCTAATGAATCTCTATAATAATTAAAAAAAACAACAATATAATATATAAAACCATAAACGTCAATAACTTTGAAAATCAAAACACTTTATATACAAAACGTATGTTTTTACATACAAGGCTAAGAAAACCTAACACTATATCCTTTGAATATAAAAAAGTATACATAAAACTAATTCTCCCTTATTTTCTAAAAGTTGTCTAAAATCCTTCAAGAGAGGTAAAGTCATAAACCTTTTTCTCCCCTCTAGATGACTTCCTCCCTCACGCTGTACGTTGTCTCTTTATATTATGCTGCTTTTCACACGTGTTATTACGTGGACTTTTTGACCACTCAGCACCGTTCTAAGTTGAAAATTTTTCATTAATTTATGTAAATTCGCCTAATTAACGTAAATTATCAATTTTTTTTAAAAAAAAATGAAAAAATGATACTTGACAAAGTCAAAAAATGCCAAAGAAAACGATTAATTTTTTATTAAAGAAATTACATTTAAAGTGGTGTTCGGTCGAAAAGACCACGTCTATACGTTCTAGGGTTAAGATGCCTTAGGACTCCCTTTGCTCCAAATGACAAACACTTTAATTATGCTTCATCTTTAAATACAAATGCGTGTTTCTAATAAATTAAAATGTAAGTGACATTTTACTATACATTTTCTATAAAACTGTACAGTACAATGCCACATCACTTTTAAGTGCTATTATTATATATTAAAAATGTAAAATCTCTACAAAAAAAAAAAAAAAAAAAACTTTTTTTTTCTTTTAATTGCATTTTTCAAAAATATTTTTTATATGTGTATATATATATATATATATATATATATATATATATATATATATATATATATTATTATTATTATTATTAATCGACGAAAAAAAAACAATGATACTAAAATAATAATTATTATTTATTGATAAACCAGAACACATTCAAAGACGTCAAAATACGCCGAGATCGCCAGAAAACATCCCGACACGTCACCTTCCATCACCATCCGTCGATTGCGAGCACCGTGCCTAAGTGGTCGCAATGCTCAGTTAGTAGTTAGTAGGTGAATCTTGAACGCTACTTAATAAATTATAACAATATAGGTTGTATGCTCATGACGTCATATTTAATGCACTTGGACGCCATACTGGAGTAATAAATAACAATGCTCAGCATAGGACAAACTTCATGTTTTGCTTTTTTGTTTGCGAAATCAGCTCCTTTTTTGTTATTATTATTTTTCTCACGTACTTGAGATACTTATTCTACCTATTAATAGCTTAAATGCTTTCAAAAGTATTGCTTTGTATTTTAAAACTGCCAAAGTGAGTCATTTTCTTATACCGGACCAAGTTATTGAGTGTTCCCTGAGTGTTTCAGCGTGGCGTTGACTTTATCATTAATGCAAACAACCTTATGTAATTATTATTTCCACAAAATAATATTTTACATTCAGTCAAGTAGTAGATAAAATTTTACATGACAGTTCACATCTATTTAAAAAAATAAGCCTCTTCAAATTGATTAGATTATTAATTAAGGCGGTGGGGGACCGACTTGGACCGGAGATCGCTAAAAGAATAACTACATTTTCCCAATAATTTTTTTACATGATTTAATTCCAATAAAACAATCACTTCAATTTTCAAATAAAATTAAGTTGATTTACCAAAATAAATTTTTAGTAATATTTTTAATTGTAAAAAAGTTTCTAATTTGGCTAAAATTTTTCAGCTCAAATTTAAATTTCAACATTTACATGTTATCTTTAAAGTGTAATAACTTAAATATTTGATCGTGTTTTCACATGTTTGACATAACTAAATTTTTAAGTAACATTTTTTCTTTACTTTTTTATTTTTATTATTTGCAACCGTCCTAGTTTGCGAGATATCAGATATCAGTCGATCACCTACCCCCTTAAGTCTAACCTATATTCGACAAGTAAAGTGATTAGAATTTATTTGTTGACAAATCTTTATTCACAGCAAAATAGAAATAAATAAATAAAAACTTAATTAATAATATATTTTTTATTTATATTAAAATATGTAAAATATAACAACTTTTTATAAACTTTACAAAAATATATAAGTTTTACTAAAGTAAATATAATTTTAAAAGCAGTTCCTTTCTTAACAAAAAAATTGGCAAAAATTAATATGATTATTTTAGACCATTACAGTTACTGTTTTATAACACAAAGATTTTTTTGTTGCAGTGAACCTTATTATTTTAATTGTTGCAAATTATAAGTGGAAAGGATTTTTCCAAGAGAAGTGCATTAAAGGAGTAGGGTACCGACCTTATATCACAAAAACTATAAGTGTTTTGGGTCTAAATTTTGTGTCATTGTGTAGCTAAGGGTCACACCTATAGGTGCGTGTGATAAAAATTTGATGATGTTTGACAGTCCCGAAAAAAAGAAAACAATTATTGAAATTAACATTGGGCCTTATGGGCTTAAAATTTCAAAAAAATCATATAAAATTATATTGCACGGTGACCCCCAAATTTTTTTTATATATTTGAAATTGTCTTAAGCTGAAGTATCATTGTGCAAAATTGCAGATTTTTTTGACGAGAAAAGTTTGAGTCTAATGGCCGTCGTCGGTCCCCCTTACTCCCTCAAGAATATTTCAATAATTTTATATAGTTCGTTACGATCATTTCGAGTTGTAATTTTTTGTTGTTATATTTATATATTGAAGGGTCAGTTTTAAAGTTGTTATAAACAGACTTGTAATTGTCATATTATAAAAAAGTCTCTTTTTTATTTTTTATTCTAATATTTTAAATGGTGTTTGTGATACTTAACCTTAAGATGTTGTTTTTGCTGCAAATGACGAACACTTTAATTATGCTTCATATTTAAATAAAATTGCGTATTTCTAAGAAATTAAAATGTAGGCGAAATTTATTATAAATTTCTTGAAAAATTTTCTATGCTATTACTTTTAAGTGCTATTTATCTAGAATTTAAAATCTCTATGAAAAAAAAATACAGAACTTTTTCTTCTTTTTATTACATTTTGCAAAAAAATAATAATAATAATAAAAATTATATACATCTCTTTTCACAAAAATTGATATACGTAAGTGCATACTATAGCTAGAAGAATGAAGCAATTATTGTGGGAGGGTTGAATAATATGAATATAAAATATAGGATGTGTGCGCATGACGTCATTTTGAAAGCTTTTTAATGCTCTTCTTGAGCAATGAATAACATTGCTCCGAATAGGACCAGCGCAGTTTTTGGCTCTTTTCTTTAGAAAATTAGCTATCTTTTGGTTAATATTATTTTTATTGCATACTTAAAAAACTAATTCAAAAAGTTAACAGCATCAATGCTCTAATTTAAACTACCTATATACGTATAGTTTATTAAAAGAAATTAGGACCTAAAATATGTAGCCAATAAGTCACATTGTATTTGTAAATGTAATCGCTGGTTAATCAAATTTTCATTCCTTTCCTTTATATTCATATTTTCACATTAAGGATTTTTAAAAATTTTCACAAATATTGCAAAGTATTTTTAAACTGGCAAAATGACTCATTTTCTTATATTGGAACATGTTATTGAGTGATCCAACATGGCGACATGACGTTGACTTTAACATGAATGCAAATACCGTTATCGTTATAGTAATAAAGTAAAGGAACGTTATTAAGGCGTTGCAAGGTTTGACAGCCCGACATAAAATTATTTATAGATACAGATCACTCAGATCAGTACTAGACAATTTTCTACATGATTAATTTTACACCAGTTTTTCACAACATGAATCATTTTTCATAATAACTTAGATTGCTATTGACCAACTGCCATAGGACATTACGAATCAAGTATGAGTTATTTATAATAATTTCTTCTTTTTGCTGTTTTGGAAATTGGAAAATTAATAAATAAAAATTTAATAATAAATTAAGTATAATTTAATAAAAAAATATATTAACGCACTAAATTTAATTTATTTCAAACTAACAATTTTACTTTATATCGATATCAAAATATTTAAGGTGGTAAGGGACCAACGTTGGCCATAAGACTCAAATTTTCCTCGTTAAACAAAAACTTAAATTTTGCACAATGATACTTCAGCTTACCGTGTTCACAATGTTCCGAAATTTCGGATCCGCTGACGGATGACGGATCCGTTATCTACAATGGACCGTCTCCAATGCTCCGAAATTTGTCGGACGACGGATCCGACGGATTGAAAAATCAGTGCTGCCATCTATTTTTAAAGGCGCGGTTCCATTCAAAATAAATTCTCATTAATTTAAAAACTAAAAATAAATTTTATTTGACAGGGTTAAAATAAAATAGTGTCGTAAAAATCCGAGGGTGTTGTGAAAAAAAATCTTGCCCAATCGGTTTCTGCCCATTTTGACTTTATTAAGGGGTTGAACACTTGCCACTGCTTTAAATTTGAAGATAAAATTAGAAAGTAAAAAATACCCAACCCCGTGTATGGAAGTAAACATATATATTAACCTTTGGTGGTGTAAAAAATGAAAAAGCAGAAAGCATTGGCCAAAATTGTAATTTTCAACCCTTGAGGGATATTTTGGGGGTGCATGAGCAACCCCGAAATAGAAGTTCACCGATTTTGACGCAACCAACACGATGTTACCGGGGTTACTTGAACTGGATGACGACGATGACTCGATGACCCAGAAAAATGTAAAATTTGACCCCTGCAGAATTTAGGGGTGCCACCCCTGAAAACTCAAGTTCTTCAGTTTTGAGGCACCAACGATGTTGCCGAGGTAACTTGACCTGAAAAAAATGATAGTGAAAACGAAAAATTTATCACTCAACCCTTGAAGTATTTAGGGGTACCACCCCTGAAAACTCAAGTTCTTCAACTTGGATTTACAGGGGTGGCACCCTTAAATTCTGCAGCAGTCAAATTTTACATTTTTCTGGGTCACCCAACATCTTTATCAGGTCAAATTACCACGATAACATTGTTGGTTGCCTCAAATTTGGAGAACTTGATTTTGCAGGGGTGGCACCCCTGAAATTCTTCAGGGGTCAATTTAAGAACTCTTGGTGGTCACCATCGTCTTTTTCAGGTCAAGTTACCATTGCAACATCGTTTATTGCTTTATAAAATCGGAGACCTTGATTTTTCAGGGGTGGCACCCCTGAAATTCTTCAGGGTTAAGTTAAAAATATTTGATGGCCAATGTCATCTTTTTCAGGTCAAGTCAGCACGGTATTATCGTTGGTTGCTTCAAAATCGGAGAACTTTAATTATTTTATATATATAACAGGGGTGGCACCCCTGAATTCTTCGCAGGGGCCAATTTTAAAAATTATCGATGGTCAAAACATAAAATAAAACCGAAAACCCTAGAAAATTTGTTATAAATTCAGAAATATTCACATCCGAAAAGCCTTCCGACGTCCGTCAACGTCGGAGAGCTCGACGGACGACGGATGACGGATGGCGGACGTCGGAAGGCTCTTCCGAAGCTCTTCCGTCGTCCGACGAGTTCGGAAGTGTCGGATCATTGTAGACATCTTTCGGACCATTGTGAACACGGTGTTAAGACAATTTTAAATATATGAAAAATTTGGGGATCACCATGCAAATAATTTATATATGATTTTTTTATAATTTTAAGCCTATAAGGCCCAATGTTAATATCAATAATGCTTTTCTTTTTTTTTTAGGAAGATCAAACATCTTGAAATTTTTATCACGGCTGGGTGTGACCCTTAGCTACACAATGATTCCAAATTTAGACTCAAAACACTTCTAATTTTTGAAATATAATGTCGGTACCTTACTCCCTTAAGTACGCCGAGATCGTGAGAAATCATCCATAGTGATATAGCGCGCAGCATGTGAAAATTGTGAAGTGTTGTTACTATGAAGCTCTCTGTAAATTTAAAAAGGGTTCAAGCACAGGTTCCTGTACTGTACAAAAATCTTAGGTTTCTCTCTCTCTCTCTCTCTCTCTCTCTCTCTCTCTCTCTCTCTCTCTCTCTCTCTCTCTCTCTCTTTGTTTTGGAAAACATTCAACATTCAACGTCTTCTGCTCTACGGTGCATTTTATAAAATATATTCATTTATTTGTATGGTAAATTGATGAATTAGAAAAATAATTATTTTAATTAAAAACAATATACTTGATGTGCAAAGTTACAACAAATAATCAATGATTAAAAACAACGCTCTTTATGATGTAACATTTATTGACTTTTTAAACAGAATTATGTGCATGATTTTATATTTATATAGCATTGAAATGTAACCTTGACTTACAGCATTATATTATAAAAGTTAACATACGTACTTCATATTTGTTCATATATGTATTTAAAATAAAAATTTTGTGTAGCGTTAATACCATGCGAAACAATTAATAATTTTAACTTCTTAAATGGAAGTTATCGGTTTAAAAAATTCCTAAAAATTTGCTATGGCTTAAAACAATTGAAAGTATGTCTAGTATTTCTCCTTTAAATTTCTGCGTAATTGGTGGATTAGTTTTCTCAAAAAGCTAAAAAAAGACATATTTTTCCCCATAAGCGTAATGTTAAATTAGGAGACCCTTAGCTTTCCCCGCGTCTCCCCTCGCGCTAAACTGATAACCTCAAATGAAAGAAGTTTTTTGCAACTTAAATACTATACAGATCTGTAATTTATTTTATTTATTAATATTATAACAAAATATAGGGTGTATGCTCATGACGTCATATTTAATGCACTTGGACGCCATACTGGATTAATGAATAACAATGCTCAGCATAAGAAAAACTTCATGTTTTTCTACTTAGCAAAATCAGTTAGTTTTTTCAGTTGTTTGATATTACTATTTTTCTCACGTACTTGAGATACTAACAGCATCAATGCTTTCAAAAATATTGCTTTGTATTTTTAAACTGTCATAATTAGTCATTTTTCTATATCAGACCATGTTATTGAGTGATCCAACATGGCGTCGACTTTAACATGTATGCAATCAACCTTATTAAATTTATAATTTAACATAAAAAATAATTTAAAATGCAGATCAAAATTCTACATAAAAACTTAATATTACGTGACTTTTTCTCTAGTATTACTCCTTTAATTCTTTACACTAATATTATGTCGATTTAATAATACATGCATAGTACAGTGTAAACAGGTATGTATTCAGTTTGTTTATTATCAAAACTTATAAAATATAAAGAAAATTGAATTATCAATAAATAATAACTTAATTAATAAATTATTTATTATTTATAATAAAATATATTACCGCACTAAATTTAATTAATTTCCAACTAACGATTTTTACTTTTAAACTATACAAAAATATTAAAATGTATTATTTAATTATGTACCATTTTACGAACATTTCTTTTCTTAAAAAATAAATTAGCAGAAAGTAATATTGATTATATTAGAGCATATTTAATAGTTAATATTTTATTACACTTACTTATACGTATTTTTGGTTGCAAAGGACTTCGTGCAATAACATGTTTGTAATTGTTACAACTTATAAGTGAAAAGGAGTTTTCCAAGAGCAGTGCATGAAGAATATTTTAAATAATTTTATATAGTTCGTTACGATCATTGGAAGCGGTGCATTTTTTTATTACATTAATTTATTGATGAGTCACTTTTGAGGGTGTTATACACAGCCTTGTACTTGTTATATATAAAAAAGTCTATCTTTTTTTTTTTTTTTTATTCCAATATTTTTAATGGTGTTTTTGTTCGTTAACCTTAAGATGTTTCTTTGCTCCAAATTACGAACACTTCAATTATGCTTTATCTTTAAATACAATTGCGTATTTAAAAAAAAAAAAAAAAAAATCTAAGAGATATTTTACTATACAATTCTTAAAAACTTGAATGCCATTACTTTTAAGTGCTATAGCTGTATATAACAGTATATCAAAAAATTAAACCTCTTAAATAAAAAAAAAAAAAAAAATTGTCTTCTTTTTATTGCATTTTTCAAAAATATTTTTTATATAATTAATCCTCTTTTCAAAAAAATTAATACGTAAGTGTATACTGTAGCTGTATGAAATGAACGAAGCAATTATTGTAGGAGGGGCTGTATAATATAAATATAAAATATATAGGGTGTGTGCACATGACGTCATTTTAATGCTTATCGATGTTCTTCTTGAGCAATGAATAACATTGCTCAGCATAGGACCAGCGCAGTTTTTGGCTGTTTTCTTTGGGAAATTAGCTATTTTTTGGTTAGCATTATTTTTCTTGCATATTTTAAAAAACTAATTCAAAAAATTAAAAGCATTAGTGCTCTCAAAAATATTGCAAATTATTTTTGAACTGGCAAAATGAGTTATTTTCCTATACTTTTCCATGTTATTTAGCACTCACTTATAGCGTCAAATTAAAGATGAATGAAACCACCCTATAGCTCGTACTTTTTTTCAAAAGCTCATGTTTTTCAGGAACTCAACTCAATCTGCCTCGTTTTTGAGCTGATAAATAAAGCTCGAAAAAGCGGATTGAACGTTTGTTAATATTAAAATAGTATATTTGTTAAAAACAAATTAAATAATCGAAGAAACAAAAACAATGAAAATAATAATAATATTTAATAATTAGTAATTGATAAAACCAGAACACATTCAAAGACGTCTAAGTACGCCGAGATTGTCACAAAACATCCCCACACGCACCTTCCATCACCATCCGTCGATTGCGAGCACCGTGCCAAAGTAGTCGCAATGCTTAGTTTGTGGTTAATAGGTGAATTTTGAACGCTACTTAATAAATTATAACAATATAAGTTGTATGCTCATGACGTCATATTTAAAGCGTTGGACGCCATACTCGGTTGATGAATAACAATGCTTAGCATCTAACAAGACAAACTTCAAATTTTGCTATTTTCTTTGCGAAATTATTTAGTGTATTGCTTTTATTATTTTTCTCACGCGTGCTTTTTTTTTTTTTTTTTTTTTAAACTATTATGCCGTCCCATGTTATTGAGTGATCCAGCATAGCATCGACTTTATCATGAATTCAAACACCCTTATCCTTTTATTACTCTGACTTAAAAGATTTAATAATTACATTTCAGGTTACAACCCTTCATTAATTATTTCATATTGATAGACCATTATGCTTTATCAATATAGTAATCCAATTCTAGAAAATCCTGTCATCAAAATTTATTTCTAAGATTTAATGCTTAATGAGTGTGTAACTTAAAATATAAATAAATATAAATTTACTTATTAAATTATTAACAAATTATATAAATATATATTATTGCACTAAATTTAATTGATTTCAATCTAATAATTTTTATTTTTAAATTTTACAAAAAAATTAATGTATTGTTTAATTAAATTATATTTTAAGAACATTTCTTTTCTTGAAAAACAAATCGGAAAAAAGTGATGTGATAATATAAGACCATAATATAATTATAACAATTACTGTTTTATAACAATGAGATTTTTGGTTGCAATGGACCTCGTGCAATGACATGTTTTTAATTGTTGCAACGTGTAAGTGACAAAGATTTTTCCATAAGAAATGCATTAAAAATATTTTAAATAGTTTTATACAGTTCGTTTCGATCATTGCAAGTGGTACATTTTTAATTATATTAAAATATTGATGTGTTATTTGAAGCTGGTAATACACAGACTTGTCATATTATGAAACAGTATTTTTTTTTTCCTTTTTTTTTTTTATTCCAACATTTTTAATGGTGTTTGTGTTTGTTAATCTTATGATTTTGTTGTTGCTTTGCTCCAAATCACGTCATATTTATTGCGCTTGGACGCCATACTGGAGTAATGAATAACAATGTTCAGCATAGGACAAACTTCATTTAAGCTAATTTTCTTTGGAAAATCAATAATTTCTTATTATAATTTTTCTCACTTACTTGAGATACTAATTCAACATATATTTACAGCATCAATGCTCTCAAAAATATTGCTTTGTATTTTTAATCAATCATAAATGAGTCATATTTCTATGTCGGATCATGTTATTGTGTTATCATGACTTTATCATGATATGCAAATATCCTTAAATCAATATAATAAGTAACCTTATCAAGGAGTTGTGAAGTCTTGACAGCCCGACATAAAAATATACATAAATTCAGATCAGTTATTAATTTTCTGCACGTTTATTATTGACATACCATTTATATTTTCTCACATCTCACACCTAACATCAAATTGCTCATAGCCAACTGAAACTGGTCATACCGCTTGGAAAGATGACAATTTTATCAAATTTATAACTTAAAGTGAAGGAAATTGGAAAATAAATAATTAAAAATTTAATAATAAGTTACGTACAATTTATCAATAAAATATATTACGCACTAAATTTAATTTATTTCACAGTAACAATTTTACTTTTAAATGTTAACAAAATATTTAAATTTAGATTAGTTTAAAATTCCTTTTAAGAAAATTTCTTTTATTAAAAAAAAAAAAAAGATTATTGCATAAAAGGAATATGAAAATATTGAAAATATTTTACCATATTTAACATAAATATTGTAATGTTTTATATGAGATAACTCAAATCAGATAATTTTGTATTAGAAATTTGAAAGTAATCATTTAGAACATTTGTAATATAAATTTGTTGGCGTTGCCTTTAACAGAATGCAAATACCGTTTTCATAATAGTAATAAAATAACGTAATTTTATTCAAGGCGTTGCAAGGTTTGTCAGCCCGATATAAAAATATTTATAGATACAGATCACTCAGATCAGTACTGGATAATTTTCTTCATGATTAATTTTACACCAGTTTTACTTAACATGAATCATTTTTCACAATAACTTAGTTTCTTGACTAACTGCAACAACCAACAAGACAATATGAGTGGAACAAGAATTACATTTAATATTATTTCACACCTTAAAGTTGAAGAAATTGGAAAATAAATAAATAAAAATTTAATAATAATTTATATATAGTTTATTAAAAAAATTACATTTACGCACTATATTTAATTTATTTCAAACTAACAATTTTACTTTATAACGTTAACAAAATGTTTAAAGTAATAAGGGACCAACGTTGGCCATTAGACTCAAACTTTCCTCGTCAAAAAAATTTGAAAATTTGCACAATGATACTTCAGTTTGTGACAATTTTAAATAAATAAAAATTTTAGGGGATCACCGTGCATATTATATAATATGTGTTTTTTTTTTTAAATTTTAAGCCCATAATGCATAATATTAATATCAATAATGTTTTTCTTTTTTTAGGAAGATCAAACATCTTTAAATTTTTATCACGGCTAGGTGTGACCCTTAACTACACAATGACACCAAATTTAGACTCAAAACACTTCTAGTTTTTTATATATAAGGTCGGTACCCTACTCCCTTAAGTACGCCGAGATCGTGAGAAATCATGATATAGCGCACAGCATGTGAAAACCGTGAAGTGTTGTTACTATGAAGCTGTAAATATAAACAGGGTTCAAGCACGGGTTTCTGTACTGTACAAAAATCTTACGTTTCACCCCCCCCCCCCCCTCTCTCTCTCTCTCTCTCTTTCTTTCTTTTTGAAAACATTTAACGTCTACTACTTTACGGTGCATTTTATAAAATATATTCATTTATTTGTGTAGTAAATTGTTGAATTAGAAAAATAATTATTTCAATTAAAAACAATATACTTGATGCGCAAAGTTACAAAAAAATAATAAATGAATAAACACAACCCTCTTTATGATGTAACATTAATTGACTTTTTGAACAGAATTATGTGATTTTATATAGCATTGCAATGGAACCTTGATTTACAGCATAATATTGAAATTTAACACACTTAATATTTGTTTATATATTTAAAATATTAGCGGTAATACCATGCAAAATATATAATAAATTTTAACTTCTTAAATTGAAAGAAGTTTTTTGCAACTTTATTATTATACAGATCTGTGATTTTATTTTATTTATTAATAAATAATAAAAATTTAGGGTGTATACTCATGACGTCATATTATATAATGCGCTTGGACCCAATTAATTAATGAAAAACCTGAAATTAATGAAAAGCAATGTCCAGAATAGGCCATACTTAATGATTTGCTATTTTCTTTGCGAAATCAGTTAGTTTTGTGACATTATTATTTTTCTCACGTACTTCAGATCTTCAGATACTAATTCTACCTTTTAACAGCATCAATGCTTTCAAAAATATAGCTTTGTAATTTAAAATTGGCAAAATGAGTCTTTTTTTTATACCGGACCATGTTATCGAGTGATCCAACATGGCGTCGAATTTATCATAATTTTAAACACCCTTATCTTAATATAACTTCGGCATTAACATAATTAACATACAGACCAGTATAGACCTCTATCACATCCTTGCGCTTTGTCGCCATGTTTGTGGTGCCTAATGTATTGTCCATAGCATAGGGGAAACATAATTTCTTTTAATTTTTCACTTAAAAAGAGTTTATTTCAACTATACTAATTTTTCTCATATTTTTCGAGCTTATTAGAAGCTAGAAATAAGTTTTTGATTGAGGTTTGAAGCTTTTTTTTTTTTTTTTTCTATTTTGTATTCATAACCAGCAATATGGCGGCTCTTAAATATGAGTGCAACCGGTGTATTAGATAATAATTTACGAGACAGTTCATATCTTTCATAAATTTCTTTTCAAATTGTTTAGATCATTACATCGATTCTTTATCAGATAGGTCTACGAATTTGGCTTTATGAAATTTTGATTTCAATAATAATTTCAGCTGAAGTAAAATTGAAATATAAATAAATAAAAATTTTATTAATAAATTATTTATAATTTATATAAAAATATTTAACGCACTAAATTTTATTTATTTCAAACTTTCAAATTTTTTTTTAACTGTTCAAAAGTATTAATGTAGTTATAAATTAAACATATCATTTTAAGAACATTTCTTTTCATGAAAAAGAATTGACAAAAGTAATATAAAATCATAATATTATAACAGTTAGTTTTTTATTACTATGAGTTTTTTTTGGTTGCAATGGACCTCGTGCAATTACATATTTTTAATTGTTGCAATGTGAAAGTAAAAACGATTTTTCCATTAGAAATGCTTTAGGAATATTTTTAAAAATTATATATAATTCGTTATAATCATTGCAAGTGGTACATTTTTTGTTATATTAAAATATTGATGTGTCACTTTTTGAAGTTTTTATACACACTCTTGTCATATTATGACAATTTTTTTTTTTTTTCAATATTTTTAATTGTGTTTATATTCCTTAACCTTACCTTATAATGTTGTTGTTGCTTTGCTCCAAATGACGAACACTTTAATTATGCTTCATATTTAAATACAATTGCGCAATTCTAAGAAATTAAGATCTAAGATAACTTTAATAATAAATTTCTTAAGAACTGTTCAATGCCATTACTTTTAAGTGCAATAAATCGAAAATAAAAACCTCTATTAAAAAAAAAAAAAAAAAAAAAAAAACATTTTTGTTCTTTTTATTGTATTTTTCAATTATTTTTTTCTTATATATATATATATATAATATATTGCTTGTACAATTTTCAGAAGCTCACTTTTTTTATTTATATATGATATTATTTTGTAACAAATTAAATAATCCAAGAACAATGAAACACAAAATAAAAAACTATTTCAGTGATAAAACCAGAACACATTCAAAGACGTCTAAGTACGCCGAGATCGTCAGAAATCATCCCGACACGTACCTTCCATCACCATCCGTCGATTGCGAGCCACGTGCCAACGTAGTTAACAGGCTCAGTTTGTGGTTAATATAGGTAACTTGAACGCTCCGTATATGTTGAAATCTCTCAACATACATCAATGCGACTTCTTGTTATTACTAACGTCTGATTTCAGGGCTGTACGGGGGTCTACGTAATACGCGACTCCACGACTTGGCTTTCACCTTCTACTTCCCAACGATTGAAATAATATTCAATGGAATTTGAACCCGCATAAACATTAACTTTCATTGCTTTAGATCTGGATTACAATAGGCCCTCATTCAACGAATGAGCTAAATTGTTATTTCCTTCATGTCCTAACAACGGTCTTAGTCTTGAGACACGAGGAAAAGTCACTTCAACCTCAGATGGCTGATATTCTGGAGACACACTCTTCATATTACCACATCCGAGTGTTTACAGTCATTACCTTTGCAACGACATTTGTGTGCTCTATATGCGTATATCTTTATGTATTTTATAATGACTCTTGCTGTTCGAGAGTATGACATCCAGTGATATTTCACACCGCTTGTGACAACTGCGAAGTGTTGTTACTATAAGAAACTGCAATTTTAAACATGCAGAGTTCAAGTACGGGTGCTTGTAAAACAACAACTTATTTCTCTCTCTCTCTCACTCCTTTTTTTTTTTTTTTTTTTTTTTTTTTTTTTTGAAAACAGTCAACATTCAATTCTGCTACTTTATGGTACATTTTATAATTATAACATTAATTTATTTGTATAGTAACTTGTTAAATTAAAATAATAATTACTTCAATTAATTGTTGCGCAAAGTTAAAACAATTAATTAATGATGAATAAATACAACCCTTTTTATGATGTAACATTTATTGACATTTTGAACAGAATTATGTGATTTTATATAGCATTGAAATGTAATATTACATTGACATAATATCGTAAGTTAAATTACTCATTATTTTTTGATATAATATAAAAGTAAAATTATTGTGTATATAGCGTTAATACCATGCTAAATAATTAATGAATTTTTAATTTTAAAAAAGTATTATGCATCTTTAAAATTATACAGATCTGTGTTTTTATTTTATTTATTAATAAATTATAACAATATAGGGTGAATGCTCATGCCGTCATATATAATGCACTTGGACACTATACTGGATTATAATGATAAACAACATACAGATAAGGATAAACTTCATGTTTTGTAATTTTCTTTGCGATACTATTATTTGCGACTATTAACAGCATCAATGCTTTCAAAAATATTGCTTTGTGTTTGTAAACTGTCAAAATGAGTCATTTTCCTATATCGGACCATGTTATTGAGTGATCCAGCATGGCATCGACTTTATCATGAATGCTACACCCTTATCTTAACATTATTATAGCTTAAATATATTTATCAATCAGATTACAGATTACTAGTAGATAATATTCTATAATACAAGAAAACTTCATTTCACATAACAGTTTATTTCTCATTCTTCCCCATGATCAATCAAATGAATTTTGATTCATATCCAAACTTAACGCTTCAGTTAATACAATTGAATTAAAAATAAATAAAAATTTATTTATTAATAACTTTTAATTTTATAATCAAACATATTAACCTACTAAATCAATTTGATTTCAAACTAACAATTTTTATTTTTAATCTTTACAAAAATATAATAATTTTAATAAAATAAATATCAAAATTAGAACATTTCATTTCTTAAAAAAAAATTCTTAAAAATATAAAATGATTATAATTAACAATAAATAATTTTTTTATAACAATGGTTTTT
The DNA here is from genome assembly GCA_949318235.1 of Ecdyonurus torrentis. Classification (NCBI taxonomy): domain Eukaryota; kingdom Metazoa; phylum Arthropoda; class Insecta; order Ephemeroptera; family Heptageniidae; genus Ecdyonurus; species Ecdyonurus torrentis. Next base: position 6,156 of record CASGGR010000063.1, on the reverse strand, counting down.
TTTGGTTGCAATGGACCTCGTACAATGACATGTTTTTAATTGTTGCAACGTGTAAGTGAAAACGATTCTTCCATAAGAAATGCATTAAGAATATTTTAAATAATTTTATATAGTTCGTTACGATCATTGCAAGTGGTACATTTTTTATTATATAAATATATTAATGTGTCACTTTTGAAGTTTTTATATACCCACTTGTATATTATACTATGAATAAGTCACTCTCTCTCTCTCTCTTTCTCTCTCTCTTTTATTATTATTTTTATTTTTTATTCCTATCGTTTTAATGGTGTTTGTGTTCGTTAATCTTCTTAAAATGTTGTTGCTTTGCTCCAAATGACGAAAACTTTAATTATGCTTCGTATTTAAATACAATTGCGCATTTCTAAGAAATTAAAATCTAAGAGAAATTTTACGATATACATTTCTTAAAAACTTTTCAATGCCAAGCAAATACTTTTAAGTTTAAGTGCTTTATATCAAGAATTAAAAAACTATAAAAAAAAAAAAAAAAAAAAACTTTTTTTATTGCATTTTCCACAAAAAAATATATAAATATATACCTCTTTTCACAAATTTTGATATGTAAGCGCTGGATGAACGAAGCAATTATTGTGGGAAAAAAGCTGTACAATTAACATAAATATAAAATATAAAGTGTATGTGCGCATGACGTCATTTTGCAATTTGAATGCATGTTAATGTTCTTCTTGAACAATGAATAACATTGCTCAGAATAGGACCAGCGCAGTGTTTTTTTTTTTTTTTTTTTTTTTTAAAGATTATGTATCTTTTGGTTAGTATTATTTTTCTTGCATACTTGAAAAACTAATTCACAAAATTAACAGCATTAATGCTCTCAAAAACATTGCAAAGTATTTTTAAACTGGCAAAATGAGTAATTTTCCTATACTTGCCTATATTATTTAGCACTCACGTATGGCGTCGAATTAAAAATGAATGAAACCTCACTATAGCTCGTATCTTTTCCAAATCGTATTTTGCATGAACTGTACTCAATCTGCCTTGTTTTTGAGCTGATAAATAAAGCTCGAAAACACAGGTTGAACATTTGTGTATATTAATTATATACGTATATTTTTTTAACAAATTAATAATCGAAGAAACAAAAACAATGATATTAAAATAATAATTATAATAATAAGTCATTGATAAACCAGAACACATTCAAAGACGTCTAAGTACGCCGATATTGTCACAAAACATCCCTACACGTACCTTCCATCACCATCCGTCGATTGCGAGCACCGTGCCAAAGTGGTCGCAATGCTAAGTTTGTGGTTAGTTGGTGAATCTTGAACGCTACTTAATAATTTATAACAATATAAGGTAATGCTCATGACGTCATATTTAATGCACTTGGACACCATACTCGATTAATGAATAACAATGCTCAGCATGACAAACTTCATATTTTGCTATTTTCTTTTTAAAATCAGCTAGTTTTTTTGTTATTAATATTTTTCTCACGTACTTGAGATACTAATTCTACCTATTAATGGCATCAATGCTTTCAAAAATATTGCTTTGTACTTTTAAGCTGTAAATGAGTCATTTTCTTCTATCGGACTATGTCTAACATGGCTTCGACTTTAACACGAATGCAAACACAATTATCTTAATTTGTATTATTTTGACCTAAAAATGTTTTAAATACTATTGAGTAGATAATATTCTTCATAAAACTTAATTTTACATGTTGGTTAATTTAACTACCATTAAAGCGCTCCACACCAGCTATCTGCTTTAAACATGCAGCTATATAGGATACAGTTCTGACTTGTTATCAAAAGTATATATAGAAAAGTGGAAAAGTGAAAGATAAATAAATAAAAATTTAATTAATAAATTATAATGTATAATTTTTAAATAAAATATTAACGCACTAAATTTGATTTATTTCAAACTTACAAATTTATTATTTAATTTTAATAAAATGTTTAATTTTATTAAGTTTAAAATTGTTTTAAGAACATTTTTTTATTTAAAAAAAGAAGAGAAAAAAAAAGTGGTATGATATGATATGATTTGACCATATTTAATGTACTTTGTTTTATTTAGCAGTTTTTTTGGTTGCAATTTACAATTGACAATGACATTATAATGTTGCAACATGTAAGCATGAATGATTTTTCCATCGCAGTCACATTTTAATAGGTATGCAATTGCGAAAATTTTGACCACTGTCTCCACAAAAAGTGTAATTTAATAATTCTAAACTAATTTAAATAGTTCGTTCATTGCAAGTGGTCCATTGTTTATTATATTTAAATTATTATCTGTCACTTTTAAACCTGTTATACACACATACCTGTAATATTATATCTTGCATTTGAAAAGCTTTTATTTTTTTTTTTATTATAATTTTTTTTAATATTGTTAATGGTGTTTGTGTTAACATAATGAAGATGTTGTTTTACTCCACAGAAGATGATACAGTAGTCCATCTCCTATACTGAGAATGTCAGATCAAAAAAAAGCGCCATAATTCCGACTGGGTGAAGCGGACTGAACTAAAAGTAACTGAAGTAACGTTACGCGTGTAGTTCAGCCCGCTTCAACCAGTCGGAATTATGGCGCGCATTGATCTGACATTCTCTCTATGCTTCTTTAAATGCAATAATTGCGCATTTCTAAGTAATTAAGATTTAAGAGAAATTTTACTATAAATTTCTTAAAAACTGTTAAATACATTAATTTCAAGTGTTATAGAGAATTTAAAACATCGCATATATATCAAACAAAAATTACTTAACATTATTTTTTTCTTGCATTTTTCAATTATATTGTATAGAGAGAGAGAGAGAGCTCGTGTATAATATATTCTTTTCAAAAACTTGTTTTGTTTTTTTACAAATTCATTCTGGCTCATTTTTGAGCTGATAAATAATTAATTAAAGCTCGAAAACACGGGTTTAACATTTGTGTAATTTATTTATATTATTTTCTAACTAACAAAATGATCGAAGAAACAAAAACTATGAAAGATAGGAAAAAAAATTTAATTCGGTGATAAACCTTAACACATTCAAAAGCATCCAAGTACGCCGAGATAGTCAGAAAACATGGCATCCCAAGATTACATTCCTTCGCCATCCGTCGATTGCGAGCATTTATTTGCCTCACATTCAGTGTAAATGTTAAATGACTGAGGTTCAGAAGTTTCAGGTAAAATGTAGTCAGTGACAGGTCAGTGATAACTACTGTTGGTTTGGTTTGGATAAATTAGTAATAAGAAAATAAATAAATAAAATTTAAAATTAAAAAATATTAAAGATACATATTATTATTTATTAATGTCTTACTTGTTTATGATAAGTTTTGAAATTAGTAAAATAACATTACGGATGGTAGTTATTTTTATTCTCATAATACATTAATTGTTGTTCATAACGTAATATTTCAATTTTCAAAAATTATTAAAAATTAATTAATAAAATCAAAATTTAATTATAATATGTTACTATCAAGGCGCATTGATGGATGTTGACAGTTTTCAACTTACAGAGCGTTCAAGACGGTTTAAGATTTACCTATATACTATTATACTGACAAACTGAGCAGTGAGACTATACGTTGCAGGTTGCACGGTGGTCGCAATCATAATGGATGGTGATGGAAGGTATACGTGATGCGATTTTTCTGACGATCTGTGTTCTGATTGATTTTTTCTAATTTCATTATTTTCATTTCTTTAATTTTATTTATATATAAAAAAAAAAAAAAAAATCATAATCATAAATTGTGACCATATAGGGTGTATGCATTCATGTTAAAGTCGACGCAATATTGGATTTGACTCGATATACATGTGACGGTATAGGAAAATAACTCATTTTGCCAGTTTAAAAATAGTTAGCAATTTTTTTAGGGCATTGATTGATATTGTTCATAGGCTGAACTAATATTTCAATTGTGTGAGAAATATAATAATTACCAAAAAATTAACCAATTTCCTTAAGAATTTAGCCAAAAACGAAGTTTGTCCTATGCTGAGCAATGCTAATCATATAATCCAGTATGGCGTCGAAAAGCATTAAATATGATATCATACGCATACACCCTCATAAAATAAAGAAACTTTTTGTAAAAATTAATAAAAAAAAATTACAAATGCAATTTTTAGTGGTAAAAACTAATTTTGCATTACAGCAAAGTACATTAATTATAACATAATATTGATTTTTATTTTCTTTTTTAATTCAAATCACTTTATAGCAATTTACCATATGCTAATTATTATAATTAATTTTAATTTTAAAATCTTAATTTTATCTAAAAAAAAATATAAAAAAAATATGCTTTTATTAGCTTTTGTTATTTTCTATTTATAATGAATCCAAATTTTGTATTTTGATTTTTTTCTAAGTTAATAATTGTCACTTTTAAAATAAAATATACAAATTATATAATGAATTAAAAATACTAAACAATGTACTTACATTTTACTTGAATATATTATATAATGTACATTCTTAATATTTTTAGTTTCAATTTTCAAATCAAATTTTACATACTTAGTAAAAATTGTATTAAGGTAGTAGGGTACCGACCTTATATCTCACAAACTAGAAGTATTTTAGATCTAAATTGGTGTCATTTTGTAGCTACCGGGTCACACCTAGCCGTGATAAAAATTTCATGATATTTGACCGTCCCGAAAAAAAGAAGAAAAAAATTGAAATTAACATTGGGCCGTGTGGGCTTAAAATTTCAAAAAATCATATAAAATTAATTTGCACAATGACCCCCCAAAATTTTTATATATTTGAAATTGTCTCAAGCTGAAGTATCATTGTGCAAAATTTCAGATTTTTTTTGACGAGAAAAGTTTGAGTCTAATGGCCGACATCGGTCCCCTATTGCCTTAATCATTTCTTCATTCCTTTCATTCAATTTCGTTCAATTTCATACTTTCACTTTGAGTACGTTTAAGAGCTATTGTATACTCAATCTTACTGCTATAGTGACCAGTTAGGATTTTATGGTAATTAAAATATATGCACTTATCAAACAAATTATAAATATATGTAAATAAAACTTTAATTATTGTCAATTATTTTTATTTTATAAATATAATATAAATAATAATATATATGAATAATATAAATACATATATATATATATATTAATGAAATTAAAAAATTTCAATTTATATTGAATATTATTTAAATTTGTTTAATAAGTCCTATGATCTTATATAAGAGTAAATAAATCAGTGGTTTAAAGTAGTGAACTCTTCAATGACAAACACAAATATCAAGTGATATTATAATTATGACAATTACACCAAATATACATATTATGTAATACACACTGACCAGTCAAGTCTTATGCTATAGATATATCATCCCTGCGCCTGTATATACTCGTATATTATATTTATATATTAATTAAGCTGGTAGTGGCACCTAGGATTATATTGGTATTGATGGTGATACTTCTGAAATAATAGTAATAGTACAATCATTATTTTATTCCTCTACAGTCCCAGTATACAATACGGTAAACATCAGATAATTCAATAAAAAATCGTAAAAAAAGTAATAATAATAATAATAAAAAAAAATCGAAAAAATTGAGATAAAAAAAAGCGGACCAGAAAAAGCCTTGAATTTACAAAAATTTTAAAGCTAGCATTCTAGGGTGGGTAGGTGGTCCGCAAAACAAGAAACCCTTTTTGAAAAAAGTAGTATAGTTTTGTCATTCTATGAACCGCACAAAAGTGTGGCTAAAATATACAATAATTTTTTTAAAAAAAAGTCGGGGACTAAAGAGGATCTTCTAATGAAGTACGACTGCTTGAAGATTGTGCAGTGGAACTTTGAAAAAAAAAATTACAGTGTTTTAAATCTTTATTCATTTGTGTCATTAAAAATACGTAATCTTCTTTGATGTTTATGGGTCACTGGGTCAAGGAAAAAAAAATAATATTATGAAAGAAAGAAAGAAAGAAAGAAAGAAAGAAAGAAAGAAAGAAAGAAAGAAAGAAAGAAAGAAAGAAAGAAAGAAAGAAAGAAAGAAAGAAAGAAAGAAAGAAAGAAAGAAAGAAAGAAAGAAAGAAAGAAAGAAAGAAAGAAAGAAAGAAAGAAAGAAAGAAAGAAAGAAAGAAAGAAAGAAAGAAAGAAAGAAAGG
>CASGGR010000062.1:0-29469 GCA_949318235.1 Ecdyonurus torrentis | reverse complement strand
AGATTATATCAAGAGAATGGAAGTATAGATGGGGAGATTGAGAGGAGAGTGGCGGCAGGTAGGAAAGTAGTTGGCAGCATGGCAGGATTGGCCAAGAGTGATGCTTTATCAAACAAAGCAAAACTTACAGTGTACAATTCTGTCTTACTCCCAACTATCTTATATGGTTCTGAATCATGGGTATGTCAGAGTAGGCATATGAGTAGGGTGAATGCTGTTGGTATGAGTTTTCTCAGAAGTATGTGTGGTAAAACAAGATTAGATAGGGTAAGGAATACTTGGGTGTTGAAGAAATGTGGAGTAAAAGAAACTGTAACTGAGAAGTATGAGAACAGTGTATTACGGTGGTTTGGTCATGTTGAGAGAATGGGTGATGAAAGAATAGCAAAGCAGGTATTTCATAGTAGAGTGGATGGAAGGAGAGATAGAGGCAGGCCTAAAACATCATGGTCTGAGGTGGTTGGAAGATGTTTGAAAAATAAGAATGTACGCAGTATGAAATGCAAAAGGAAATGTATGAAACAAGGTATGAGACTGGCGGAAGCAAGTGAAGTATGTCAGGATAGGAAGTTGTGGAGGTCTATCACTGGGTCAGGATAAAACATCTGTGTTGTTGGCTTACCCCGAAAGGGATTTATAGCGTCATGATATGTATGTATGTATGATTATCTCCTATGCTGAGAATGTCATATCGGTTCCGCGCGCCTCCTGTCTCAAGCGGTTTGAACTATGTGTGGGGGGAGCTCTCGTAACAAGTTTTTGCGAACATTTTATACAAAAACCCATAGCTAAAAAAAAATACGGAAGCTTCACAGTTTCCATGAAGCTATGAAGCTTCCGTATTTTTTTTTTTTTTAGCTATGGATTTTCGTATAAAATGTTTGCAAAAACTTGTTACGAGAGCTCCCCCCAAAATAGTTCAAACCGCTTGAGACAGGAGGCGCGCGGAACCGATCTGACATTCTCAGCATAGAAGATAATCTACTGTCTAATTACTGTGTATAAACATCAAAGCTCAAAACATCAAATTTCACCTTTTTAGTTGGAGAAATTCAAGTATTTTGTCTATAAAAAAATTTGTAATAAAATTAATTAACTATCATTGTCTTTTGCATGTTTTTATTTGAGTCCTAATGTAAAAAAGCTTGTATATATTTCTTGAGTTCATATTTGTTTGACCAGCATTGCCTCCTCCTGCATATGAATCTCTATTTGGACAAGTGCAAGCAGCAAGGCGTGCATCAGATGGAGTCACAGACTTTGTTAAAAATCTTACCATTCTGCTATTTGGCACAAGTAAGTTCCGAGTATTTCTGATTATAAATTCTAACAATTTTACTAACATAAATATGTATACTCATACATCTATAAACATTTAAATTTTTTTTCTTAGTTGGATGTGTAGCTTGTATAGGCCTTGCAATCGTCATTCCTGTAGCCATGGTCGTCATTGGCTCTTTATATTACAATGAGTGTCCTCAGGAAGATAAGATACCACTTTATCTTGTTGTTGGAGGTATGTTACTTTTATTTCTGTATTGTTATTAATATTTATGCATCTCTTATACAACGGTACTTTATAATTGACTTGCTTTATGTACATATTACACATTAGTGCAGCATATCCATTTACGTACTTGCATTTTATCTTACAGGTACAATTACATTACTCAACAATCTATTTGGTAACTTTCGAGTCCAGAGAAATGAAGGTAGCAGCCAGATGAGTGTTGGGACAAGAAGAGCACCTATTAAAGCAGTCATAACAACATTTATGTTTATTTGGTTTATCTTGGGTAAGTGTTCTCTCTCGTACTTTCCTCCCTTTTTACTATTTGATGATTTAAAATTTGTGTCACTGTTTCTATGTGTATTTTCAGGCTCTATATGGGTATACAAAGAATATGAACCAAGCTATGATCCATTAAGTCCAAACTACTGTAACCCCACACTGTATTTATTTGCATTTTGGGTGATTACATCTTCATACATGGTACTAATGGCAATATCAATGGCTATTTGTTGTGTTGGTTTTTTAGCTGCAGGTATCCAAGAGCAATTTCAAGAAACATAATTCAAACTACTGCATCAGATGAGTTGTAAATTAAAAAGTCCATTTGTACATTATTTGAATTTTGTTTATAAAACAGCATCTTTTGATTAATTATAATCAATTAAAATGAAAACTATATTTATAAGAATGTTCCATTTGTCAGTGTTTATTCAATGTGTATGAGACTTCATGTAAGTTATAAGAATTATTCCATATTCTTGCATTATCATTCACTACTTTTGTTCTTTTTCTATTGAATAATTTTGACTTGTTCTACAAAAATAAAATGTAGAATCAAAATGTGCATTGTTAATTGAGTGATATAAAAAAAAGGTTATGCAAATACAAAAAAAAATATAAAAAAGTCCCGAGATTAAAGATAAAAATGTATATTCTGTAAGCTTTCTTTTTAATTATTGTATTTGATTTGATATTTTTTTATTTATACTCTTTAAAGCACTAGAAGTATATTTCTAATTTTTAAAAATTTTGTTAAGTGATAAAAATTGGCTGCCAATACTAACAACATAATGGCAGGTCTAGCAGTAGGATGTGCGAGATATCGATTTTAAAAATTACATTTTTAAAAAAAAAAATCAAATTAATTAAATATTAAGCTTTATCAGAATATCCAAGGACCTACTTGTCAAGTTTCATAAATTGTGTCATATCCGGAGAGACACCAGTATTAAGTTAAGAATAAATGTTTTGTATGCACTGTGTGCATGTGATTTATGGTACTCTTTCTTTTTTTAAATAAGTTTAAAGTTTTGCATTGATATTGTCAAAACATAGAGGCTACTTAAATGATATATAGGCAAACTTAATTTTTAAGTTAAGCACAATGTAAGACTTACTTGTTAGTTGTTTTCTTTGAGGGAAGGAAGGTGTTTATTGCAATTTTTTTTTCTCTCCACAGTACAATAATTTTCAATACGAGATCTGCTTTTTCACATCATTACTTTTAAACCAAAGTATTATTATTTACTTCTTATGTATTTATTATTTATTTTATTTATTAAAGTGCATTACTTGGCAGTTTTAAGTGTTTTATTATACCTGCTATTTTCACCAGACTATTTTCAATAACCTAAAACTTACGCCATCCTATTATTTCAATGGTACAGTTTGTTAATAAAAATGTTTTACTTATAAGAGAAAATGTTCTTTTATTGAATATATTTTATTGATAAAGTTAAGACACAAAAACAATAGAAACAAAGGAGTGTGGTTTAAAGGCTGAGATGGTTAATCTTTCTCTGCAATGATTTGCAAGTGGCGATCAAGCTCCTGCTCAGTCAGTTTACTGTAACATAAAAGAGAACAAGCTTACATACTAAGTTTGACCAGTGTTCTATTAATTTCTAATACATTTAATGACTTTTAATTTATATAATGTTGACCTCGTAAACTATGGGTTGGTAATTTTTTATATCCTTACCTCTAACCTTGAGGCTTCATTGGATTAAAGCTATTATACAGTTATTTAGTATAATTATTATGTAGTGATTGATTTAAAATATACATAGAAAATCACTATTTAGTTATCAATTTACTTTTACAGTTGATTTTTCCTTAATGATAATTACATTGATAAGACCTAGTTAGTTAAGCTACATGTAATTTTAATACGATTAGAGTCTATTAACTTTTTCTTTCTTTTCATTAACTTTAATTTATAGTTAGGGATTGTAAAATTAGACAACCAATCACAACTGCTGTTACATGTTTTTCATGCACTTTTAACACATGTACTTTGAAAGCTTGCCGCTCCGGTATGTTCTAAGTTTGCACTCAAATTGAGTGTTAAACTCCATAACTGTTTGGACTTACCGATACTTGCGCTGATCTTGTGAAACTACAGCAACTTCCAGCTCAGTGGGTTTGAAATCCACTGAGAGAACAGTAGACAGGCAAGTGATGGCCAACTGGAAGTAAATTAGACACTTTTAATTATATGACACACTTGTGAAGCAAACTTGACCACAAATAGAAAGAAACATTAAACACATTAATTGATTTTGTTTGCAGTATTTTTGGTTGTATTCCTATTAACAAGATACATCTTAAAAACAAAAGGTTGGCAGGCTATAAATATTTAAACATATGTAAATGTACCTGAATAGCTTCATCACCAGAATAGTTCAACTTCTTCTTGAGTTTTTTCTCTAGAAAAGAATTGGCTTCTGTCTGCTTAGCACCTGCACTTGTAGCCTTATAACCTGAGTAATAACCAGCTGGGTCAGTTTTGTAAACACAAGGTCCCAAATCATCGTCATATCCAATCAAAATCATGCTACAGCCAAGGGGACGCATCTCTGCATTTTGGGTGTACACTTGGTTGATATCAGCAATGCGTCTGCATAACACATCAACTGGCATTTCATAGCCGTTCTTGTAGCGGAAGTTTGACGCCTCGTAGCGAGCTCTCTGGACTTGAGCTAAGCTGTCAGCTAAAAAAATAAACAACCAAATTTAGAAGTGTATACATATATTCAATATTTTACTTTGTGGAGCAAATGATTCCGATGAGAAAGTTAAAAGAAAAAAAACATACTATTTACAATATTAAATTTATAAAATTTATTGCTATAAACCCCAGCAACCCCATAGCATCAGATGCAAAAGCAGACATTGGCTGCAAGTGTAGTTTTCTATTGCTAAGCTGGAGAGAAATGAACCATGCAACGAATGTCTGAATTTGCATCTGATATCTGATGTGTTCATATATTCTATGAAATATCATATATAGCTTACCAATCATGCCAGTCATCACACAGCCAACATGTTCTGTCAACTGGAATAGGTGGGTTACACTCTTGGGGTCCATCAGCTTGTCCTAAAATAAAAATAAGCATCCATCATTTATTTTTACGTCTTAATCTATGACCTATCTATGTGGTAAATAAATGTGTAGTTTTATAAGATTTATGAAGACACTTCTTAAATGAATGCATTGCATATTTATGCATATTTAAGTATGTGACTCATACTTTTGTTAAAAAAGGTTTTTAACATTTTGATTTTAATGCAATTGTTTTGTTGAGAGAAATTACGGCAACATTTGAGTACATATATGAATGCACCTTTACTCATCTTGTTTGTATTTTTACTAAACTCTGTAGCAGGTTCAGCTCAAGATGTGCTGACCACTTTTGATATATGTATAGTACACAACAATATTTTGTGGCGTAACTTCCTATCTTGTACACACTGAACAAATGACATGGGAGTTTTTAAAAATGGGTTTGTAACTTTAGGATTGGTGCTACTTATTTTTTTAACTTATACAGTATGTATTTGTATGTACGGCCCTGCCTGTCAATAGCTTTTTAAGGATGTATAAATTGAGGGGGGCACTTTCTCTTTATGTTGTTTTGAAAAAAAATGCGCCATTTTGATGCAACTATCAAGTTTGCAATCCTTCATAACCCTATATTTAAAGTCTGTTAATATGTGATTTTGAGTCATCAGAATCTGATAATGTATGTGCATCTATATCATAAGATATCCATACTAAGACGGACGAGATTTACTGGTATGGTATGTACATATTGGTTCACCTTCTCGGTCGGGTCATTGTTTTGTTCGGAGGCCTCTCAATCTCCACACACCATTAGTGTGGTTCTGAATTTTGTGAACAGGGTCACCACGTCCTTACGACCTCATAGAAGTTTGTTTGAAATTGATAGACTGACTAGGGGCTGAGCAATGAGAGTGCCATTTACAATATGTACATTGAACTGAATAGCACATGCAATACATATATGTATGCATACATACATACATACATACATACATACTGCATACATATGTATTAAAAAGTTCTTCAAACTAGAGGGTGAGCCAATACCATATTATTATACATATGTTATTTCCTTTGATCAGTGGTTGAATGTAGTATTTTTTTTATTAATATTTCTCATGATGGTTTATGTTTATACTTACAGGGACTTTCTTCTGGGTAGCTAAGATTGCGATGTCTGTCCCCTTCAGGGCAACTGAAGTCAAACCACTCTGGTTGATGGCCTTAAAAGCATATTCTGAAAAGATAATGCATCGCATGTAATGATTTATAAAAGTTGCTCATAATACACATTTAATTTGTCCCATCGTTAGCAACAACATAATGCAGAACAATCACAAAGATGACCGGCAAAAATGTTGTGTCATGGTCCCAACATATAAACAATGCCGGTCGCCCGAGACTTAAAATAAAAAACCACCACTTAAATATAATTTTTAAATATTAAGTACATTGTGCTTAATAATTTGCAACATTTTACTTACCCACTTGATACAATCTTCCTTCAGGAGAAAAGATTGTAATATGCCTGTCAAAGCCAGCGCTACTTGCACGAGCCATGTTTTTACTGTGACGTCACGAACAGTTTGGAAGTCAAAATAAAAACCATAGTGTTTCGGATCTCGGTTTTAAAAATAAATTACGCTCTAATTTGATAAATATTTATTTTTAATATAAAAAATAAGAGTATAATAAATTAAAATAAATATTCAGAAATTTCTAAAATTATAATTTACCCAAATACCCAAATTTAACTCTTTGAACTTAATAGACTGTAGCTTGACTTTAGCAGTATACAAATACTGCGAAAGAAAATACAAAAATTGGTCAAATAGAAACAGGAAACCGCATGAAACATTTGTGTGTGTATTGGTGTGCTAAAGTTTATATAATATCTATCTTATTTATACGAATAATTATTAATTACTTAAATTTAAAACTGTAATAAAAAATACATATAGCTAATATTAACTTTTGTACTATGGCTTTGTTAAATTTTTATTACTCTTTATAGTGCTGCAGCATCATAACATCATGATGTTATGTAAATGAAAAGAATTAAAGGTCCTACACATACTCGGCAAGTATACTTTTGAGGACAGGCCAGCCTCAAGTCTCAACTTAAAAATAAAACTACTAGTGAGTAAATGCAAAAGGTATGTACATACAATTTATTAGAACTTATTAATGCTGTTCGTAAACCCTGTTCTTTGCCCCTAAAATGACGATCAGCTATAGTTAATCAAATGGAATGCGCATTTTTTGGTGCAAGAGGTTTACGAACAGCATGATTATCATTACATTATTTACAGTTTAAATTGAAGAAGAAATGGTTTCGCTTTTTCCAAAAACAAATACAGTTAGATGAAATACTTTTTACTTAGATTTTTGGACAAGTTAATTTTATTAATTAAGCCATGTCCAGCACAGCTTGCAGGTTAGATGGAACATACATGTTGGTATTATTACAGCAAACAAAAATAACATTTCTATCCAAGTACACTTGTACTCTCCCACATCTGTACACCTGCTTGCCTTCATACCAACGATTTGGTACAGGAGCAAACAAAATTCCTCGTTCTTCACATCTTTTCTGTAACAGTTCGCGGAAGCCTTGAGGTATCTGGGTAGCTGTTCGGACAGCTTCAGCCATTAGCTAGAACATAAAAATAAATAATGTAAATCAAATGTAGACTAAAATCATATTAGTACATTATAAAATTATGATAATTCTACTCAAATCACAAAATGAATAATATATCAAGGGGGTTGCATTAATACCCCCCCCCCCCTATATTAATCTTGTGCTTACCTCATGTGGAGAATCTCTGCGTTGCACACCAGGTGGTGGGGGTGGTGGAGGAGGAGGTGCAGCAAGAAATGCAAGGTTTTGATTTTGTTTGGTGGCCAGAGCTGCTTGGTTCATTAGTTGTAAGGCATCTCGCAGTTTTGCTGCAAATTACATAAAATTCAGTATGCTATTATAAAAATTAAAATATATTTAATTAAAAATGCACAAAAACACTATTAAGACATAAGATAGAAATTGATTTATTACTTATCATTATTATAATGCTATAGCAGGGAAGACTGCAATGAATCTACATTATTGTACTATATATATCAATAATAGGTAGAGTACCTGAAGACTGGGTATGTGCTGTGATTGTTCCGTTATATAAGGGGAAAGGGGATAAGTATGACTGTAAAAATCATCGTGGAATTAGTTTGTTAAGTATACCTGGTAAAATGTACGGGGGGATGGTGATTGATAAGGTGCAAAAGGTTACACAGGGTCATATCTCAGAAGTGCAATGTGGTTTTATGCCCGGCAGGGGCTGCACTGATCAGATTTTCACTGTGCAGCAGTTGATTGAGAAATGTATGGACGCAAGAAAGAAAGTATTTGCTGTGTTTGTAGATCTAGAGAAAGCATATGATTGAGTGAACAGAAGTATGATGTGGAGTGTATTAGATGAATATGGGGTGAGAGGGAAGTTACTTGAGGGTGTGAAAGCCATGTATGCAGGTAGTAAGGCATGTATGAGAGTAAACGGAAAGTTGAGTGAGTGGTTTAAAGTGGGTAGAGGCGTTAGGCAAGGATGTGTGATGTCGCCGTGGTTATTCAATATTTTCATGGATAAATGTATAAAGTTGGCTGAAAAGTATGGAAGTGGAGTAAACGTAGGTTTGTTAATGGTGTGGATGTTGTTGTACGCTGATGATGCGTTGATGGTGGCTGAGAGTGAGGAAGAATTGCAAGAGATGATTGATAGGTTGGAAGAAAGCACAGAACAAATGGATCTGAGAATAAATGTTGGGAAAACTAAAGTAATGGTATTTGGTGGAGAAAATGATGATGGAAATGAATTCACACTGAATGGAGAAAAGCTGGAAAGAGTGAAAGAGTTTGTATATTTGGGAAGATTATATCAAGAGAATGGAAGTATAGATGGGGAGATTGAGAGGAGAGTGGCGGCAGGTAGGAAAGTAGTTGGCAGCATGGCAGGATTGGCCAAGAGTGATGCTTTATCAAACAAAGCAAAACTTACAGTGTACAATTCTGTCTTACTCCCAACTATCTTATATGGTTCTGAATCATGGGTATGTCAGAGTAGGCATATGAGTAGGGTGAATGCTGTTGGTATGAGTTTTCTCAGAAGTATGTGTGGTAAAACAAGATTAGATAGGGTAAGGAATACTTGGGTGTTGGAGAAACGTGGAGTAAAAGAAACTGTGACTGAGAAGTATGAGAACAGTGTATTACGATGGTTTGGTCATGTTGAGAGAATGGGTGATGAAAGAATAGCAAAGCAGGTATTTCATAGTAGAGTGGATGGAAGGAGAGATAGAGGCAGGCCTAAAACATCATGGTCTGAGGTGGTTGGAAGATGTTTGAAAAATAAGAATGTACGCAGTATGAAATGCAAAAGGAAATGTATGAAACAAGGTATGAGACTGGCGGAAGCAAGTGAAGTATGTCAGGATAGGAAGTTGTGGAGGTCTATCACTGGGTCAGGATAAAACATCTGTGTTGTTGGCTTACCCCGAAAGGGATTTATAGCGTCATGATATGTATGTATGTATGTATATCAATAATATAAGTACTATATCTCTCTTATATTCTTTATTTTATTTATATAATTTTACTATGCAAGGCTCATGCAGCACCTTAACAAAAAGTTGACAGGGTTTTGATGTTGTAGGGTAATTCAATACAGTACTGTGAATATCCCATCAGTTACATCAGAATACTTTTATAATGCCCTTTTATTCAAAAGTATTAATTACGTTTAAAAAAAAATAATTAGAAAATAGTTGGTAGAGATTAGAGCACGTTGAATTGAAAATTAATAAAACGCGAAAATTCTCTAATTTAAATAGTAAATTGTGACTAGGGATGCAAATCATTCTAGCTTGCGCTAGGTAAAAATAGACGTTAAAAGGGATGAGGGGTATAGTGTCAATGTAAAATACGATATACCTTATTCAAAAGAACAAAAATAGTTTAACCATTAAAATTACTCAAAAATCTTTAGTTATAGTCCTAATCAAATTACTTAGATATGCATGTTGCACGTAAATACATAAATTATGTACCAGAACACAAAATTAAAAGATTTGATAGAAAAACACAGATAGATAAGGAAAAATTGGGGAATGGCAGATAGTATGAGCTTACACTTACAGAGACGCAAGGTAGAGAAAATATTCTAGCCCAGGCCGAAAAGAAATATATAAGCATATGTAGGTGGCTCATATTGCTCTTTAAAAGGCGAGCTTCATTAAAAAAGGGAATTTTGGCTTGCAGAATATGCATACAAATACATATCGATCTTGTTGCGAAAAAAAGGCCTATCTCGTTTTTTGTCAGTGGAAGCAAAAGGCCTATCTCGTATTTTGTCAGTGGAAGCAAAAGGCCTATCTCATATTTTGTCAGTGGAAGCAAAAGGTCTATCTCGGGCGCCATCTACATAACGTTGGGGAACGAGATAGGCTTTTTGCTTCCAATGACAAAATATGAGATAGGTCTTTTGCTTCCACTGACAAAATAAGAGATAGGCCTTTTGCTTCCACTGACAAAAAACGAGATCGACCTTTTATTCGCAACAAGATCGATATATACCGGTACATACATAATACATAATATAATATAGAAAATATTCTAATCCACATATTATATGGATTAGAATATTTTCTCTTCCTCGTGTCCACCCTGTAAAGCCTAGGACAGCGGTCCTTCTTATCCCTTTTTCTTATCGCAGCGATAAAAGTTTGGACTGTGTTAACTTTATGGACGCTATCGCAGGGATCAGATAAGAATTGCGCTAAGAAACGACTGCTGTCTTGAGCTTTAGTGTAAGCGTATACTATCTCCCATTCCCCAATTTTTCCTAATTTATCAATGTGTTTTTCTGTCAAATCTTTTAATAATCAACTATCACATAGACGATTTTTGCCTAATCTTTATTACAACACAAAATTAGCTATGAAATTGCCATAATTTGTGATCATATTTCAAATGCGGCTAAAAAAATTTTGAGAACACACACATTTGTGAAACACTTTATAGAAGGTACTTTATTGTAACCTTACATGAATAATATTAAAATAAAAAAGTTTACCTTTAATGGTTGGATGAGCAAGTAATGTTTCCGAGAGCATACTTTTCCATCCTCTGTACCAATTGCCAATCTCATCATAGTTAGGAGCATGAGTGAGCCACATGGTTAGAACCTGTAGGTTATAAATGTAAAATTAAAATTCCCAGTAATACACCAAAATATCTTTAACATTGCATAATAAGAATAAAAGTTTACCTGTAGCCACTTGGGGAAGAAGAACTTGTCTAATAAAGTAGCCATTGTCTGCACAGGAAGCATATCTTCCCACTCCATCACCCACTTCCATTGATCTAGACACAGAAAAAAAAAAGTTATAATAAAAGGTAACATTGCAATAAATTAATTACTTTCATGGGTTTATGATAAGTTTATACACATCTCTACAGCACAAAATTTGAAATAAATTTGGTAGAAAATTTCATTTCTAAATTATGCAAATGTCTTTATTTTTTTATATTTGTAACAGAAAACAACCTAAAATTTTGGCACAGCTTTGATTTAATAATACAGTTCTACGGAAGTAACTCATGTCTTACCCAGATGCTGTTGATGAGGGTTGATAACCAAATCCTGCATAGTCACTTGAAGTTTTGGTAGAATATTAGTTAACAAAAATGCATCCAACTCTCCTCTGGTAAATGCAGTCTGCCAGGGTTTGAGCATCAGATGTGCTGATCTGTCAGATGGATGCCAAGCATTGAGAGCTGCAGAAAGCTTACGTCGAATTACAGGATAAATTGAGACAGACAGACTATCCTTAGCATGAGGAATCCAAGGATGTAGCCACTCATGAACTGGTACAGTATCAGTTAGCGGATCCCACTGATCTACTTCTTGTGATAATTTTGGCATGATCAGTTGATCCATTACAGAACCAAGTACCCAGCTGGGTACCACACCTTTCCAAGCTTCAATTAGAGATACCATGGGAGCACTCTTACGACAACTCCAAGTGCTGGAAAATAAAATTGTACGTAACAATTTATTAATACAAAGTTTACATACATTTTTATTATTTATAAACTAAATCAAATACAGTTACTTGAAAATAGGTGCACAAAATTGTGATAATATATTTTACATTCAAACTGACTGCATGTTTTTCTCGCAAAAATACCATTGCAAATTTAGCATGATTGTTTGAGTAGTAAAATATATTATCCCAATCATGTGTACATACTGTAATATAATATAGAACTCACATGACGGCAGTCCTGATGCTAGGCATCCATGCCTCCCACACAAGTGTATGGTACGGATCCTTGGCAGCTGCTGAGCTCAAAGTGTGGCTACGTTCACCCTCCAACAGTCGTTGCCATCTCTGGAATTCCTCTAATGGTCCTGCTGCTCCTGGGCAATCTAGAGGTTTCCAGTCTTTCAACTGCTCTTTGATGAGAGGAGCTACTAACTTGGCAGCCATAACACCCATCTCGTAGAGATGATATTCTGTGCTGTGCTTTACCTGTCAACATTGGTACATACCATGTTTACTTTTAATTGTTCTGAATTACAAACAAGAATATTTTTAGTTTTACATAAATTAAAAATAAAAACAATAAAGGAATATGCAATGGTGAAGAGATGTCTTCTATTTCATTAAACAAAAAAATACATATATTAAAATAAAATGTTAGACAAAACATTTTAATCTGTGTGTATTTTTTTTTTTTTTTTTTTTTTTTTTTTACCAAACTATAAATTATTTCTTCACAATAAAGGCCTGTGATGTTTTCTAAAATCTCCTTTTTTAAATTTAGTAGACCTATAACCTACCGCACAGTATACAATTATAGGCCTACTTTTTATCACAAATTAAGAAAATCTAAGTAAAAAAGGAGGATGAAAAGAAACTTGCAAAATTAAAAAAGAAGAGAGAGAGAGAGAGACAATATTATATATGAAGCATTTGTAATATATTTTTATAATAATATTGAATGCCCCAATACATACCTGTAATTCTTTTATACAGAAGACAGCTTTCTCTAAAGTCAATGGTTTTTCATTAAGTTGTTCAATAAGAACTAAGACAGCCTCTGTTGAATCTATCTGAGCAGCTTGTGTCTGTACTAATGTACCTAGAGATTCAGTTTCTTGCTCCAATACCACGCAGCGATCTTGTCCATGACGTAATTGGCGATCACAATCAACAATTTCCTGATAACACAAGAGTAAATCATTTAATAGAATACCAACATGAAAAATTTATCATAGATCAACCAGTACATACCTGCTCACACATAGTCACTAGGATATCTAAATTATGTAACAATTCCGGGAGATCAAAATTACGAAAATCTCTCTCTTTCCGAGAGTCCCAGTCCTCAGCAGGTCTCTGTTGTCCAGCAATTGCATGATAACCACTTAAAACTCTTTGCTCTGGACCAGTCATGTCAATCACCTTCACTTTACTCAACTTGCTGAAACATAAAAACAATTGCATTAACGTTTACTGTCACTTAATGGTAAATTGATGAGAGCAAAATTACCTGAAGTCTTTGATTGAAGATGAAGGTTTTGATTTTCCTTCCTCCAACACTTGATCAACAGTTTTGTACACATATCTAATCTTCTGTTTCTTAGGTCCAGCATCACCTTTACGCCACTGAGAGAGTTTATCAGTGAATTCTTTAGCTTCCTCTTCCTCTGAATCCAATTGATCAGCAAGCTTTTGTTTCCTCTCAGGACCATATGCACCTGCACAAATCACACAATAGATTAATACTGTACTGTAATTATAAAAATTAAAAGTCAAGTGTGTATTTTTAGATATATCCACATCACTTATTGATTTTATTATTATTGGCAAATTGCACTTTATATATTATTAACGTCAACTTACCAATTGCCCCCCGACCTTTTCTCACGTTAGCTTCTACAGGTGCCGAGATTCCTTGCAAGTTACGTCCTAAACCTTTTCCTGGTTGAAAGCCCATCTATAATAACAATAGGGACAAAAATGTGAATTAAACATATTAACAGCCAAAAGATGTAGATACAGAAATATGTTAATTTTTGTTAATACAGTATTCCATAATTTCAGAGATATACCTGCATGAGGAGCTTAGCTCCAATTCCTTTAGTATGTCTCTCCCAGTTACCAACTCCTTTCTGCATAAGATTTACACTGCTACTGCCAGGAGTCTTGCGTCTCAATCCAGCAATTTCTGAGTCAATTTCACTCATTTTAGGTTGAGCAAGAGGTCGACGTTTACCATAACCTCCCTTTTGTTTTTGTTGTCCAAATCCCACTCTTGGCATTTCTTCTTCACTGTAAATAATAACATTATTATTACGTATATATTAACATAATATTAAAAAATATCTAATATTTACATAGCCCCTCCCCCCCCCCCCCTCCCCCTGGTCTGATCATTATTTCAATCAGAGGTCTAGCAAAAACATGGACCAGGCAAGCTATGACGTCAGTGCCCGCTCACGCCATTTTGTGAATGGAAAATAAATTAAAACTCAATGACTCCGGCTAATTGAACTTTGATTTTCAGGTTTATTAGAATATTACACAACTTTTTTTTGTTCAAGGTGTTTTCTGACTCCTTTAAGTATAATCTAGTGGGTTACAGTATTAAGAGGTTTCTGTTACCTTGACGAGCCAACCATTTGAGCATTGCTGTCGTCATCTTCGTCTTCTTCTATGGGAGTTTCTCCTCCTGGTTTTTTATCTTTCCCTTCTTCATCCTTTTTCTTACCAGCTTGTTGCACTCCACCAGCAACAAATGATACTGGCGTTGAGTAGCTTTGCTTCTTCTTACTGACACCTTGAAATTGAGGTCGTCTACTTTGTGTATCCCCTTCGTCACCACTGTCATCAGCCCAGATACCTGCAAAATTAAGACAATTTTAATAACTGTGAAATGTACATAATACTTATTTTACTTAATTTCCTGCATTTTGAAACTGCGGAAAGACTAGCAGACAAAGACTCTAGGATAAAAGAGCTTATGTATATACTTGTGCGGTGTACAGCTCGCTGCTATGCTTTACCTGTGTGCACAGGCACTGCCTTTTATCTGAAGGCTTTCAGTCTACAGACTTTCTTAGTTTTTTGACAGACACTCGAAATGGATAGAGAAAGGGGCTCATTTGTGTACATATCATGCCGATATCATCATGTATGTAAAATTTTACTACCCCTACAGCGATACGGTATGGTAGATGTCCCAGTTTTCGGCACCCCCCCAGTATTCGGCAGGTTCAACTTTAAAGCGATCTGTAAATAATTCTATTGTATCTACGAGTTTTGTTTCTATTTTAACTGCTTGCGACCTCTTTTGAGACTATTTTGCAGTATATTACATCTGTTTCCACCCTACGGAAAAATTATAAATAAAAAAATATTACCGCGGGAACGTGAGGAAAAAAAATTTGTCCGCCATTGTTAAGAAACGAGAAATCCCGCGCTCTGTTTTGTTAAGGTTTTAAAGATAAATACACCAACTTTTGGGCACCAGTCAAAGAAATAATGGATAAATTGAGTATATTCTACGATTGAAACTCATATTTGAAACACTTCATTAATTATTTTGTGTGTAAATAACGATTTATTATGGCTGCCGAAAACTGAACATAGGTCGTTTGGCAGGTTTCTATTTTCGGCAGCTAATGTTGTGCTGTTTCGCGGCAGTCACCTAATTTGCTCTTTTCAATATTTTTTCCTGGTAAAACTGTACATTTGAGTCAGGTTTGATTACCTGAACTTTACCTCAGGACAACATATTTTTAGTAAAAAATAAGAAAACAGCTCTCAAGACCATAAGTCGCTGTCAAAATACGGTCCAAAACTCCCCACCCCACCACTCGTTTTTTTGTGAAAATTACTAAGTTCTTCAAAGGGGTAAAAAAAATCGTAATTTTTTATATGTACAGAAATGTTCCTCATACATCGTAGAATTCAAATATCAAAACCCTCTAAGTCATGATTTTTTTTTATTGTAATATATTTTCCGCTAAAAAAAAGTACGCCCGAGCCAGAGCGTCGCGCACCATTTTGAGGGTCGATCATATCGCAACTCACTGTTGTGTGAACAGTTTTACTATTTTTATTTCATATTATGTTGTATTGAGAGTGACCTTCAAGTGATTACACATCCCCCTAAATAAATATCTCCAGCAATAAAAAATACCAAAAGTTGGCACGCGTGCCGGTGAGCGTGCGGTTTAGCAAATTTAAAACGCTCTAGCAACCAAAATAATTGCAATATGCTAATTTTTTCCTACTATCTACAATAATTGGATACATTTTAATCATTTGAGGAAAAAATTTAAGTATCAATCGTGCGCAAACATGCTAAAAAATAGCTTATAAATGTGTGGCACTAGCGTGAAGGCTGCCGAATATTGGTGCGAGGGGTGCCGAATATTGGTGAGGGCTGCCGAATATAGGAATTTAGTATGCCAGATATTCACAAAAGCTGCCGAAAATAGCGAATTTTAATTGTTTGACTTTGCGCCTTATTTTAAAATAATAGACTGATTAAATAATCAAATTTTTTCTACCAATTGTGTTCTCCCAATATCCTTTAACCAGCTGATTCAAAAATTTAAACCATAAGGTTAGTAATTTAGTTTTTATAACGAATTTATCATTTTGAAATCCTTAAGGTGCCGAAAACCGGGTCATCTACATACCATACATACCAAGCATATATTTGAAGACTTTTATTGAAGCAATAATGCTCCATATATGTAATTGCAATAAATATGGTATTGCAACAGCTCATACCAACAGCTGTATTCGAATGCATAATGTAACATTTTATAAAATGGATCATATACATACATTACATCATACATATGTATGTACATACATACCCCATACCATTGGACTTAGATGCTTACATACCATAAGTTTGTTGATGTTTAGTCAACCGACGTCTTGGTCTATTGATGTTAAACTCATTTTGAAGATCATAATCTGTTACTTCAAATTTTTCCACTTCATTATCTGACATATTTCTCTGAAACGAATAAAATACGTTTAAAATGCCAAGAAATGAGCAATCAAATCAGTGCGAATCAGTGAGCAATCTTCATCAAAAACAAAACAAAACACAGCGCCACTATTTGTGGTGGAAATTTTCGGAACCCAACATCGATTTTCGCTGGATTTTCGTCAAAAATTCAGAAACTAGTAGAACAACCTTAGAACCTGTCAATCAAACCAGTTGGTGATGCAAGTTTTTGGTGTTTTTGTAAAAAAAATTGCGAGGTTCTGTTTATGAGTTGTGAAGAAATCAGAAGAAGATTGATTGTAGGAGTACTGACGACTAAGAAAGTCAAATAATGTGGGCGCCCCCGACACCGGCTTACACGGAAGGTAACGTAACGATATGTATGATACACATCTCTATCATAATATATGTTAGATTTAGATATCATACATACACGTATGTATGCATAAAACAACTGCTATGCCTTCTTTAGATGTTAAATAACATGTTATTGATATTTATACACGTACTATAAGCATTCGCTTTCTCTATTTACCATGGTGCTTTATTGGTTACAGGTATGGGTGCATACCCTCCATTATTGCCTCCTCCCCCACCACCACAATCCTTACAAGACTATAGACTAGCCCCTAGTCCCCATCAGTTTCGCGCACAGCCTTCAAACACACCACAGTTTCACCAGCATCCACATGGTGCAAGAGGTCGTGGTAGAGGAAATCCAAGGCCGCAGATCCCAGTGCAGGGTGCAAGAATGCCTGCAGGCCTGGCTGGACCCTGGCAAGCAAGTCAACAGCAGCAACATGAAGAAAAGGGCAATCTAACTGCAATCCAGTGTCAACAACTAAGCACTAATACTTCACCTATAGCATGTGCTTCAACAACAACAACAACAGCAAAACAACCAGAGACGACTCCTGTTACTCCAACAGAAACTAAGCCTAAAGTCATTTTGGCAGGCGGAGAAGAACGTATCTTGGAAACCAAGGGGTCAATTGATATTGCTTCAGTTAAGATAAAACGTAAGTACATAATTGTGTAGTTCAACAACATAATTGCTTTCTTTTTTTTTAACAGATGCAACAACCAAATAATAATAAACTTCTTGATGATAAGATTTTGTGTTAATTTACATTTTCAAAAACTCAGGAAATTCTGATTATTACAGCTACAAATATGGTATTTGCTCACCCTCTTAATTGGTTCATTATTTCTTTCAGGGGGGGGGGGGGGTCTCAACTTGCGCCATCTGCTCACGTTGTTATGAAACTTTGTGACCAAGGTCAGCACATCCTTAAGTGCGCATGTCATAGAAATATGTATGAAGTTGATAGACCTACCAGAAACTATGGGGCACAGCAATCCTTGAATAAGTGTGTTACTCTCCCATTTCAAGTACAACGTGCGATGTTTAAAACATTCTTTGAATGAGAGGAGAGCCAATACCATACTGTAATTCAGTACATAACATTTTCACATCTTCGGGGTCTCTATTAATCAATAGTGATATAGGCTATTTATATAATATATTGATTTCATTATAATAAAATTTATGATGGGAAGAGATAAATTGGAAAATTAAAATAAAAGTATATGATACGTCCCAGGTAGACATTGGAAGTGTACCTTGGAATTTCAAGGCACTGTTCCGGCAGCGCCGAGACTGAGTTCCGAGATCAGGTTGCGGATGACTCGCCCAGCGAAAGCCGAGTGTATTCATCGGACTTTCCTCAGCATTAAAAAAAAATTCCGCTATGTTACCATTATTGTATATCTATACCCATTATATATTTATTTTTCTTTTTGACCACTTTTTACAATATTTTCCACCCTGGAATTGGCTCGATAAATACATACTAGAAACGTGAGCTACACCTATAATTTATACTTAAAACATGTGGCAGTGACAGGTGACGGTAAAAAAAAAAAATTATATAAAGACTATTTTAATGGATTTCGAATTTAATTAGATTTATTTCATTATGATTTACAACTTTTTCATTTTGTTCACGCATCCAAGTACTGCCGACACTCGACGTTGCTTTTAACTGTTGTAATCACCCACAGGAAGCAACCTGAAACATTCTGACAAAAGTATTAGTATACTAATGGTTTGACTAAATGTTCTACTTGTATACCTTGATATTGTTTCAGTGTTTTTCTTGACTTCTACCATATTTTTACTCAAAAATATTCACTGGGGTGACATTATTGCTATTTAATTATTTTACAGCTATTTTTTCAGTAAAATAGTTTAAATTAATACTAAATTTGCTTGCAAAATAGAAATTTTTACTAAAATTGTATTTAATAAGTTTAAAAAAATATTTAGAAAATAGTTGGTAGAGATTAGAGCACGTTGAATTGAAAATTAATAAAACGCGAAAATTCTCTAATTTAAATAGTAAATTGGGACTAGGGATCAAATATTCTAGCTTGAGCTAGTTAAAAAGTAGACGTT
Source organism: Ecdyonurus torrentis (assembly GCA_949318235.1). Taxonomy (NCBI): domain Eukaryota; kingdom Metazoa; phylum Arthropoda; class Insecta; order Ephemeroptera; family Heptageniidae; genus Ecdyonurus; species Ecdyonurus torrentis. Next base: position 10,058 of record CASGGR010000062.1, on the reverse strand, counting down.
AAAGGGATGGAGGTATAGTGTCAAAATAAAACACGATGTGCCTAGCATCTCATGTTCTCACACTACGTCAAAGACACAACATTATAAAACAGCATTAGACTTACTCTTTGCCAAGAGTAAGTCTGATGCTGTTTTATAATGTTGTGTCTTTGACGTAGTGTGAGAACGTGAGATGCTAGGCACATCGTGTTTTATTTTGACACTATACCTCCATTCCTTTAACGTCTACTTTTTAACTAGCTCAAGCTAGAATATTTGATCCCTAGTCCCAATTTACTATTTAAATTAGAGAATTTTCGCGTTTTATTAATTTTCAATTCAACGTGCTCTAATCTCTACCAACTATTTTCTAAATATTTTTTTAAACTTATTAATACTAACCGCGATGGTTTTTTCCTAATACGCAAAATTGTATTTAAAAAGATTTTATACAAATATTTATAATACTGTACAAATGTAATTATTAATTTGACAATTAACTTTCATGCTTAATTTTTTATAATTTATAAGTTGATTATTTGGATCTTGTGCAAGATCTTGCAAGAAAATTTCAAAACTGTTAAAAATGCAAGAGAGAGAGAGAGAGAGAGAAGATTTAAAAAATATCAAAATAAATGATTGAAATTGAAAGAAAGAGAAAAAAACTCGAAATAAGAAAGTACTTATCTCAGAACCCGGCCCGCCCTCAGATTTTACTCGGAAGCGATGCAATTTTATGAGGTTTTCGGGACTTTTGAATAAAAAAAATATATATTTAAATTTTTACAGACCATCATAAAATATATCCTGTAGGTCAAAGCGCGCTCTTATTATAAAAAATAAAATAAAAAAAAATCTTCGGTATTGGCACGGAATATCCTCGACTTTTGAAATTTCCAGACTTGACTTGGTAGTATCTCGGAAGAGTGGCAATTTTTTTTTTTCTTTAGATATTTGCAATCCAGATAAAATTGAAACAGAACCTGTTTCAGACTCAGCTCGGTGGAGTCCGAGGTGATTCCGAGCCAGGTCCGCGGTACCTTGGTCCTCCAGTGTCTACTTACTGTGTTTAATATATTCATAATAGTTTATTTAAAAAATAACAATCCTTTCCATTAACTTCAGTAGTGAATTTTGAGATCACATAGATTTAAAATTTAAAAAGCATTTAATTTTTTTTTCTTCTAATCATATTTCATTTAATTTTTTTTTAAAAGATGGCATTAATGCAAATGCATAAGTAAAATCTTTACCAAACCAAGAAGAACCAGGTTTTATATAATTAATATTTATTTACTTGCACCTTACAATACATGAAATGAATAAAACTTAAAATATCCCAGTAATAAAATATATCCAAACAAGTAGGGCATGTGACTTTCTTGTCAATACATACTACATTCTATACTGGCTTATTTTACAGTTCTTGAAGGCTTGATGAACGTTAAGGCAGATACATACCCTAAAGAGCTGCTAGCCAAAATGAGCCCTCTCAGATGTGACCTCTGTGATGCAAAGGTAGTACATTTTCATGACCATAAGCATCAAAAAAATAACTAATCTTTTATCAAAAAGATGACTTGATCAAACTGTAGTCACTGTTATACATAAGAGTTACTGGAGTTTGTAGATATCACCCATCTTTTCTTTTTGATGGTTATGGTAGAAAAATGGAAAACAAAATGCGTAAAAATATAATTTAGACCATAATTTTAATTTATTAGGCTATATAATTTTATAAGTACTCTCCGTATCTTCTCAGTTTTACTGTATTGAATTGCCAATTAAAATAAAAGAAATGTCAAAACATAGTTCTTTAGTCAAAAGAATAGGGGGGGGGGGGGGAGTATGGGATAGTTTACATAGAATCTTAAGGACTTCCCCCCCCCCCCCCCCCCATTTCAAAATACACCTTAGTAAAGCAGTAAGTTACAAGATTATTTTTTATCTTCAAATTCATTTTTTTATAAAATAAAGAAATTGATAACAAATCTTTTTGCGCATTTTGCTACTTGCTGTCATGAGAGAGTGAGAGACTTAACATTGTAAGCCAGAAAATGGTTAATAAATTACAATACTAATTGAAATTTTGTGTGCTTAGATGAACTCTACACTTCAAGCTAAGATGCACTACAATGGCAAACAGCATGAAAAGAAAGTACGAAAGTTCTTGGTCACTTGGTCTGAGACTACTGGTGAACCTGTGCCTAAGAAAGCCAAAATTGAGGAACCAGGATCTACTACACCTGAGGAAGGACAGTCTGTAAGTACAGTAAGATTAGTACCAACCAACTTCGATATAATTTGTACAGTATGTTTGTATGAAATGATATTGTAGAAAAAATACTTACATTGAAAATTTTGAGGAAAGGGAAGTGAGAATTAGTCTTGTAGAAGATAATTTAATTTCTAACTCAGGCCAAAGTTAAATGCATAGAGTGTATAAAACTTGTTATGAACTAGCCACTGGTATTACATAAATTGCTTGTATTAATTAATATAAAGCTATTTTGTTCTTCTGAGACTCATCAGCATGGTGAGGAGAGAGAGCCTTTTTAATATCTCCAGCCTATAAGGCTTGAGGAGAACTCTAGTCATCGGACTGCATTTTGTTTTTCCTTGTCATTTTCTTTATATCCCCAGCTTGAAATAAGGTTTAGCATTTTGAATGCTTCTGGAATTTGATTGCTTGTCATTGCCTGTTAACCAATATGAGTTAGTTTGTGCTCTTTTTGTGACACACTCGGCTGTAGTAGAGTAGAGTACTGTAGAAGGGGGGAGTGTACGCGCACCCTTAGTTGGGGTTTTTTGATCACAAAAAATCGCGTAAGTAATGGGAAAAATCGCGATTTTGAAACGACATAACTATTGAAAAAAGAAAGTTACAGCATTGAAATTTTCACAAAACAAACTTCATTTTATGGCCATTTTATTTCTAAAATTTCAAAACCCTCAGTTTACTAAAAATTAAATTTTGTTAAGCTTTAAAAATATCATATTTTGAAAATCAATACTTAACGCTCATTGGCTAATGCGCTCCAACAATGAAAAATAAAATGTAAACAAACTCAAAAATCTTGTGCTTGCTTGAAAACTACAGCGTTCACGAAAAAGAGAACAAAAATAAACAGTAAATAACGGCATATGCAAATTATTACGACTTTTGAATTTATGTTATTTTTTTGGACAAATAATAAAGTTTCATCTGTGAAAGTTTCATAATGTGACAACGTTTTGGTAAAATTTTATGAGTGTTCAAAATCTCATTTTTTTCCCCATTACTTACGGTCATTTTCAGAACCAAAAAAAAAAACCATTTAAATAACATTGACTGACAACAATGAAATTTTTGGGCATACCAGCCAATCAGATTTGAATTTTAGATTTCAACAACCAATGAAAGGGCTTTAAAAATTCTGCTGGATTATGTATACTACCCCCTTCTAGAGTACTCTAGGCTGTAGATGTAAAAACCCACAGCCTGTCCAACAAGAGTATTTATTTGAGTTCTTATCCAGCCCTTTGGCTGGAGGTAGAACAATGTCTCTCTCTCTCTCTCTCTCTCTCTCTCTCTCTCTCTCTCTCTCTCTCTCTCTCTCCATGCCGTGCCATGCTGATGAGTCCCAGAAGGACAAATCTGCTGTCTATATAGCGAGAGATGAGGTGCTGCAAACGACTGGCCGTGTCTGTATTCAGGCTGTCTGAATCTAATAAAAGCCAGCTCACCCTCTATTTTATACAAGCATAAAATTATATATTATGCAAGCAACAAGTACAGATACCTTTTTTTAAGCTCTGTGCATTTAATTTTGACATGGGTTAGTAATTATTTTTTATGTCCGTATCAGTTAATGCTCACTTCCCTTTCCCAATTTTTACATTATTATTATTTTACTTGGCTATTTCATTTTTAGATTCTTTCTAATGTTTGGCCTACAATATTACAGGGAGATGTTTCACCATCAAACTCTTCTGTGGGTGAGAGCAAAGTGCAGTCATTGTACTGCAAATGTTGTGATTTGTCCTTCACATCAGCTTTACATGCAGAGCAACACTACACAGGACGTAACCACCAGCGAGTCCAGCAAGGTCAAACTCCACTCAAAACTGGATACTTCAATCCTAATACTGGCAAGTGGCAGAGAAAGTAAGTTAACAATGTCGTATAAACACACAACATTTGTAATCTAATTTTTCTCTTTGTCTTGCAGACCTCCAGAGGATCCCACTGGTAGGTTTGGAATAGGTGAGACTTAAGAAAAAAAAAATTGAGAAACCAGCAAGGATAATAGCATAGCAAAGATAGTCCCATAGTTTGGTGGAAATCTTGCTAGTGCAGAGATTATAAGCACATCTAATGTGTTTATAATCTTTGGTCAAGCAAGATTTTTGCCAAACTATGAGACTCTCTTCACTATGGTTAGGCCTTTGATAGTTTCTCCCATCCGTTTCTTTCTTATCATGCCTAACCACTGATGGTTTATTTTTTTATTATCTCCTAGAATTCTAAAAAAGACATTCTTCATTCTTTGACTATTTTGCAGGAATTTCTTTCATAACAGATGAAGCTAAGAGAATGGCAGATAGAATAGCAGAGGAAGAAAGAAAAGGACGGTTAGTAAGCCCTTTTATTTATTATTATTGTTTGTTTTTTTAGCATTTAATTTCTGTATACTTATATATTCTTTCTTTCTTTTTCCTTAAAAGATTCTTCTGTAATTTGTGCAATGTGGGTGCTACCTCTCAAGAGCAGTTAGACATGCACTATCATGGTGCCAAACATAGGAAAATGGTTGCCAATAAGCTGTTAAAGGAAGAAGAAGAAGAAACAAAAAAGGAAGAAGATGATGAAGATGATGTTCCAGTACCAGGTAATTTTGATTATCAATATTTTCAGTATTTCTTTTTCTGTTTTAATTTATTAAAAATGGAAAATGGCTATAAGGTGTGTACGCATCACGTCATTCTGAGTGCTTTTCGATGCTCTTCTTGAGCAATGAATAACATTGCTCAGCAAAGAACAAACATAGTTTTTGGCTATTTCCTTTGAAAAATTAGCTATTTTTCAGTCATTATTACTTTTCTTGCATACTTGAGGTACTAATTCAACCTGTTAACAGCATCAATGCTCTCAAAAATATTGTAAAGTATTTTTAAACTGGCAAAATGGGTCATTTTCCTATACTGGCCCATGTTATTTAGCGCTCACTTATGGCGTCCACTTTTTTATTATTATTATTATTTAACTCATATAGTACACAATACATATAGTTATGAGGTCAATATGTTATATTCTGCTTAGAACATGAATGAAACCACCCTATAACAGTTAGAGCAAAATCAGAGCATGTTCGACTGACAAATAATAAAACCACAAAATCTCTCTAATTTGATGTATAAATTTGAGCACATGTAGATCTTCATATTAACAGCAACTTTAGAAAGTTAATTGTTTATTTGCTGTTTGAGTATTATGCTCTAGAACGAAAGTTCACTGAAATCTAAATGTTAAAAATATGGTAAAAATTGGCCATTTATTGGTTTCTATATATAAATTAAGGAGCTATAATAAAATATTATTAACTGTTCTTTAAAAACAGTGGGAGGGGGGCAAAGAAAATTTCTAGTAATTGTGAATAAGTTTTATTTTGGACCTTGGAGATCTTTTCCCCTCTCTTTTGCTCTTTTGTCTATCCTTGTTGATTCATGGTAGAAGTAAAATGTAGAAATGAGAATTATATATTTTTATTATACCTACTTAATGTAATTTGCCAGTTACTTAAATTATTTCTAATGTAATTAGTTTCATTTGAAAAGGAGGTAGACACTGTGGGACAGTGTAAATAGTAATTTATTTTAATTATAGTGAGACTAAATGCCTCATAATAAATAATACAGAGCAAGTATTTGTACATATAGTATATTTATAGTAAATAGAAATAATACCTATTAAATTTATGTACTAAGAAAATAACAAAGTTTCTAAAATATACAAAACAAAGTAAATGTTTGTGTAGTATGAAATATAATAGTTTTTTAGTAAGAATTAATGGGGAAATTAAAATCTTTTATTATATGAATTTAGTTACTGTAAGGGTATAAAATGGCATTTTTATTAACAAAAAATGTTTAGTTGTTCTGTAGTCAAAAAAGATTCATATACCATTTATAACAGTACCACCCTTTCATTTGCTATTAGCACGTATAATAGCAAACAAAAAGTCAGGAAAGGGAATAGGTGTGTAGCATTGCTGCCTATGTCTGCTTAATTAGCAGTATCTCGTCTCTCCCCTCTTGGCTATTATCATGAATTATTACATCAGAATACCAACCTCTCTCCTCTCTTAATGCACTTCATGTCTACCAACATAACAAATTATACAATTCATTGAACATGACATTTCATATGTGTATTGAATTATTCATAATACTTTTTTAATATGCAAAATTTTAATTAATATTCTGTTGTAAAATTTTAATTGTATAAAATTTTAAACCATGTATGTGTATTTAATAATATTTTAATTTCTACACCTCTACTCCTTTTGATGAAATTTATAGTTATGTGTATTATTTTACCACCCCCTCTGTATTGGTTTACATTTATTAATCTATTATATCTTTTAGAGTATACAATTTATTTGTTGCAAATAATTATTAGATGTACAAATGAAAATCCTTTTTAGTATTGTTTATTTTATAGTAATATATTTTCATACTGTTAAATTTATTTTCTACTTTATTTTTGTGTTTCAGAGGATACACTTTTAAAAAGTGTATCAAAAGATTCTGCCAGCAGCAGTAGCAGTAGTAGTAGTAAAATCAGTAAAGATCTCTCTTTTTTCCGAACTCCATCAGGTAAGAAAGATTATAATTTTAAGTATCATTTCTAAAAAATATATAAAATATATATAAATTGATTGTAGGCAAATTCTACTGTCAGCCTTGCAACATCACTCTGAATTCTGAGTCTCAGTTTGTGTCACACACAGAAAGTAAAAAACACAAAGTAAAGCAAGCCAGTCAAAAGCCAGCCATGACACTCACTGGACCCAAGGCAGAGCAATGGGGAGACAAGTCTTCAGCTTTGTGGGCAACTTAAATAATCCAATTTTCAATAAATGTGCCACTTTATTGATATGATAAATTACCACAAAAAAATATATATTTCGTAGATTATTAAAAAAAATACTACTTTAGAGCATGCTAATGATTTTGAGGTTCAAATTAATTTTTATTGTTAAATAGATAATGCTGTGTTCAACTAAAAGAACAATTAAAAATATTAAATAATTAAAATAGAATCACCTATATTTTAATGTGTGTCTATATCGGGGGTTTAAAATTAAAAAAATACCTAACAATTTAAATTTGTTATTTGATCTTTTTTTTTTTTTTTTTTTTTGCAAAGAATATAAATAAATAGTAATTATTTTAAATTGTTATTTTTGTGTGTGCACCGTGGTGTATGTTTTCCACACTTGTATGCTTAAATTAATCAAAATGTGGTTTTAAATAAAATACAAATAAAGTACTTTACACTTACCATTTAAATGTAATTCATGAGCAATAATATTCTAAGCACAATAATGTCTAAAATAATATGATATAACTATTTTACTGCATGGCCTAAATAGCATGACATTTTCGAAGTAGACTAAAATTATATACCAACATTAGGTTGTAACAATGGCCATATGAACGAGTATATAATAATGTCCTTCCACTCTAATCAGAAATCAAAGTGTCAAAATATAAGATTGTATTTTACTCCTTTTCTTTGGTGTGTTTAATGTAAAGTTTGCATATTTTTAACTTTGAAATAAATTAAATTTTCTTTGAATCTTTATAGATCTAATATTATCCTAAATGTCTTTATTTTCAAAGTCTTTATTAAAATAATAAAATTTGTAATTTTATCAAATATAATTAAACAATGTAAATGAAATATTATCATTATAGTTATATAGCACAGATACAAATAACAGGGATCAAAAATAGTAGAAATGATATAAAAATAGTACAGCCAGTATTATGTAGTTCCACAATAACAAGACCCTTGCTTTTGTAGTTTTGAAAGGTTTAAAGAATAAGATCTTAAAACTATATAGCTATATAGCAATTATAATTTTAAAATTACAATATTTCAAAAATGATTCAGTTTTTATTTATCATTATGTAAAGTTTTTCAATGACTATATACACTAAAAGCAATATTCTGAACTAAAAAAAAAGGTCTATTTAAAAAATATATTTTGTTTTCCAGTGCCTAACTTAAAAACTTTGTATTTTCTGTCAATACAATATTATTATTATGGATTATTGCATGGATTTTTTTTAAAATATATATTTCTAAGTTTTTAAAATTAAATTGAAATGAAAATATAATATTGTACTAAACAATTTCCGATATGAAATTTTGTACCAATTGTTTAAAAAAGAAAAAATATATATATTATTTCATAATATATTTTGACAAATTTATATGAAGATTAAATTTATTTTTAATTATTATTTATGTTGATTAGTTTTAAAGAAACTTTTGATGTGTAAAAAAAATCTTTACTCAAATAAATAGTTTTCTTGCAAAATATATATTATGTATTTTATTTTTTAAATTTGAATTTATATCTTTGAAGCTGTAATGAAAGTATTCGGTGAGGTGCGTTTTTTTATTATTTTTATTATTATTATTATACAAAACTACTACATTGATGATGGAAATATTTATGTAAAGAATACTATACACACTACTTTTAAGTGTTTTAAGCTAATAGAAAATTTTAAGAATGTTTCATCACTGATAACCTCAATTGAATTAAAAATATGTAAATATACTATATTTACGTGTTAAAATGAATTATGTTTTATATTTATTTACTTAAACAGAACATGAACATAGCAAATACATCACTAGCTATAACAATAAAATAAACTTTTATTTAACCCAATTATTTGATAAGTGCTTTTTTTTTATCTTGTTAATATTAAAGTAATTTTTATTTCTTTATATATATTATGACATTAAGTTAATCACGATATTATACTTTTGCTACTACTATATATAATATATATATAATATGTATACTATAATGTATTTATTATTTAGATTTTATATAAATGATAATTTTAAGTACATATAATATGTTATTATATATATAAGAAAGTGAAATTTATTTTAGCACGTAATAGTAGTTTAAGGATAATATAAAATAGGTTGTGTTTCCAGTACTATATAAGTAGCTTATCAGATTCGTACATACACTTGAGAAAATATAATATAACGTGAGGAAAAAAATATCCCTCATGCTTTTCTACACTTCACGTGTGTGCGCATTCTCGCTGTCGTACATTGAGCTTTCATATCTATACTTTCCATCACCCCCCTTCATACTTTTTTTTTTTTAATACTTTTTTTTCCACCCTATATATATATATTATTATAATGTCTTTGTTATATTAGACTTTCTTGTTTTACCTTTTTTGTTATGTTCATATAATCATTAAAACTTAATGATGGCTTTATATTTACGTGTAGTTTACTCGACTCGGCGCTAACTATTGTGTTGTGTGTAATAATAAAAAAGTATATATATAATAGAGAGAATGCGGAGGTAAGAAAGCGTACGTATTCGCTACACACAACGGAGCTTATTGTGTGTTTCACTTCATTACTTTTCTTTGATGTGGTCTGCAAGTAAACGGGCTTGGTTATATGATCTTCTTAAAAAGACCACATATAAGAAAACGTTTTGTAAATATAATAATGTGTATTCTCTCTCGTTGTATGTATATAAATTTTAACTTTATCATTATACAATTTTGATTCATTAAAATATATACATAGTTCCATATACAAATTTCATCGATTAAAATAACTTATTTCTCGTACATACTCTGAACTTGAATAACTGAACATTATTTAATATTGCACGACCTAAGGTAGTTTTTTTTTTTTTTTTTTTTTTTTAAATGAAGTTATATTAGTATTATAACAAGATCACAGTAATATAATTATATTTTAGAGGTTTTATATAGCTTCGCAAAAAATATATTATGAATATATAATGCGCTACGTA
>CASGGR010000061.1:0-30147 GCA_949318235.1 Ecdyonurus torrentis | reverse complement strand
TGTAATATATTATGTTTTATTTACATTTAATTTCAAACCATTTTGATCAAAATATTCTTTAACTCTTATTAACAATTTTTTTATATTTTCATTTAACATTTTATTATTAGCACCTGTAACTTTAAAATTTGAATCATCCGCATACCCCACTGGGTGTGCGACGTCATCCACATATAATGGTAAATCGTTTATATAAAGTAGGAAAAAAAAAAGACCCATTAATGATCCTTGGATTACTGAATAGTTTATAGTTTTTAATTCTGAAACATAAGTATTTACATTATTTTTTTCTGAGAATGAAATTTCCACATATTGTTTCCTATTTTTAAGAAATGAACCTATCCAATCATGGCTTTTACCTCTCATTCCATAGGCATATAATTTTTGGAGTAGAATATTGGGATCAACTACATCGAATGCTTTAGATAGATCCAGATAAATACCTGCAGTTTTTTCCTGATCATCTACACTTTTTATTATACTATCAATAAATCGAACATTGCACTTTCTGTTGATCTTTTACTCCTAAAACAATGCTAAAAATTTGATAAGATTTTCAAGTCATTTAAGAAAGACAGAAGTCTAAACATAAATGCTCTTTCAAAGATTTTTGAAAATACTGATAACAAATTTAAAGGTCTATAATTATTTAATAATTTTTTGCAACCATTTTTAAACAATGGTTTAATAACCGCTATTTTTAATAATTCAGGAAATACACCTTCATTAAATGATTTATTTACAATAAAAGACAATATATGATCCACTTCGTCTGCACATTTTTTAATGAGATGATTTGAAAATTCATCAAAACCAGATGATTTTTTATCTTTAAGTTTTTTTATAATTTTGTTCATTTCAATATGTGTAATTGGATTTAAAAACATGCTATTTGGATTATTATAAAACTTTTCATGTAATTTAAATTCTTTAAATGTAATATTATTTTTAATTTACTTAATACAATTTACATAATGTTCGCCAAAAGAATTTACAATAATTTCAGGATCATTTGTAGTTTTACCATTTATATTTATCTCTTTTATAGATTCTTTTTGAATGTTTTTACCATATTTTTCTTTAACTAAACTTCACATAGCCAATGATTTATTTTCTGAATTTTTTATAAATAAAATACTTTTAATTTTTTAAGCCAATCGAATTAATTTATAATAAATATATTTGTAATTTTTTACATATTGTTTAGTCCATATATTTGGGTATAAATTGTGTAATTTTTTTAATGTCCTGATTTTCTTTTGCGAAATTTTTAAACCTGGGGTCATAAAATTTACTTTTTGTTTGTTTGATTGATTTATAACTTCAACTTTTGGAAATGAGGTTTTAAAATGACATTTTAAAATAGTATGAAAATTATTAAAAGCAGTATTTACATCATTGCTAAAATAAACACTTGACCAATCTTCATTTTTTAATCTATCTTTAAAATTTTTAACATTTTTAACATTAAAAAATCTTTTTTTATATTTAAAATTTTGTTGCTTATCTTAAGTTTTGATATTTATAATTTGTCCCTCATGATCTGATAAATGAAAATATACAACGTTTTTCTCATTTATATCATTAGGGAAAAAATTACTGACAAATATATTATCTATTAACGTGGCTGTAGTTTGACAAAATCTCGTTGGACTGTTGATTGTATAGATTACTGTTATAGATTACAATGGAAGAGGGGTTCTAGCCATAACTGGCAATGAGCTATACAAAGAAACAACTCTGGGAAAAAATGAACTTGTATAAGCAGAGTCGCACCTTGGACAATCCAAAGTAATGGAACTACCAATTTAGGATACTTACTTTACTTCGTCAGTATTGAGGTAATGATGTTCGTTTTATATATATATATATATATATATATATATATATATATATATATATATATATATATATATATATATATATATATATATATATATATATATAAATATATATATGTATATATATATAGTTATAGTTATATATGTTATATATGTTATAGTGCTAGATAAATATTTTCAAATATTTATATATTATACTTTGATACAAATATCGTTATCTCGTGGAGTTCTGATCTACACTATGTGTAGTGAAGGAAAGCTATATCATTTGAAGTTTAAAAACACATAAATCCCGCCGCACGGGTAAATTTCCCCTCGCAAGAGGGGAGTCAGCTGTTTAAAGAGAGGCTGGTTTGTAAAAACAGGTGCCCTCAGGCAGCCAATAAGGCGACCGTTGTCGTCATAAGAATTGTGTAAATGCAAGTAAAGAATCAAGGTAGAATTGGACGCCGCTGTAGCTCAATGGTCAGAGCAGTGGAGCGCAAATCCAAAGGTTGTCGGTTTGATTCCGGCCGCCGTCGTCCCTTTTAACTGTTTGACTTTATTTGCATTTATATGATTCGTCTCAGATGGTGTTATAGTGCTAGATAAATATTTTCAAATATTTATAAATTATACTTTGATAAAATATCGCCATCTCGTGGAGTTCTGATCTACACTATGTGTAGTGAAGGAAAACTATATCATTTGAAGTTTAAAAACATATATATATATATATATATATATATATATATATATATATATATATATATATATATATATATATATATATATATTTATTTATATATATATATATAGAGTCCTGGTCGCGGCAAACCACTGTATCAACATTGTTTAAAAAATGTTATAAAACGCGAAACTCCCGTGATCAAAATTTAAAAAAAAAAACGTATCTTCAGTGATTAAAGTTTTTAATTTTAGAGCGTATCTCCAGTGATTAATTTTGTTTTGCGCGTATCTCCAATGATTAACTATTTTATTTTAGAGCGTATCTCTATTTATCGTTAAAATATATAAGGTTTTCAACATTCAATGGTTTTAACTCGTTTTAATTTATATTTTTAATATATCTTGACGGCTAAATTACTAAATATCGATATAAATATTGCAAAATTTAACTTTATTTTAATTTATAGCTTACTGCGCTATCTTGCGACCTAATATGGTTGTAAAAGTTCTAAAGTCATTTAATTATTTGAATTTAAAGCGGCGCCAATATTTGCCATTGGCGATTTTTGGCAATCTAACTGCTTCAATCAACTTACACACGTATTGTTTGATATCATCTATTCGACACGGTTCGACATTGAAGCATTGGTTATCACCATATTTTGGCAAGTTACAGTGGCAGCTCAACAAAATTTTATGCAAGATAGTGTTCGGGACTTTGTAAGTGCCCGCGTTTTTCAAATACTTTCTAATTTTTAGCGCCTCTTAAAAGCTTTCGGCGTTTTAGGCAGTAACTCGGTGCCGAATCAACATAAAGTCTGATTGTTGGAAAGGGACTGCAATAATAAAATCTAACAACGTTATAAGTTGTTTGAACGTTAAATCACGAAAACGTAAAATACTAGCAAAACATCGATCTATTTTAGAAAAATGGCCCAAAAATTTAAGCGGTTACCCTTGCTTTCTTTTTCATGAAAACAATTTTTGTCTGATTTTTGTAATGTTATTATCTACATACATTAAATAGGACTTGCTTATTACGAAAATGGATTAGCGCGGCTTCAGATTCTGTTATGCTTCAGATTCTGTTATGAGCCGAGTTAAGACCCTAAAACCAGTTTTTTACTTTTTCGATAAACAGCCGTATTATAGGGCTATGGAAAGTGCAGATGCTTTACTCGCCGTAAATCTGGAAAGTATAGATGCTTCTTTTTGTGTGTTTTAAAATTGTTACTATTTTAGAGGATGATTTCTCTATGAAATTTGTTTACAATTGCAACTAGTTATATATCAACGTAAAGTACAAGTTTTGACATTTTTAAAAATGTTTAAAAAAAGAATTATGTCAATTTGTTTTTATTTTAATCTGTAAATGGCGTAAGAGCTCATTTTTGAAGAAAAAAACTCTTGATTGCGCCAGATTTCGATGTTAACAAAGTCTGGATTGGCTGAAATGGACCCAAAGCTTGGGTAGTGATATCACCAGACCTCATCCCACCTGATTTTTTATTGTAGGACGTTAATGACAAAGTGTTTAGGACTCCAGTGCAAGATATCCGAAAGTGGAAGCGACTCCATCAGGATTATAGATGCTAACGATTCCATCACGGCTTAGATTCTCCGGAACGCATGTGGCCTGACTTCAGTAAAAACTGGACAACTGCAGGGCTACAAATGGTTCCCACGTGGAGAAACCTTAATATCATTTATTTATCATCACTTTTACCTAAGAAAAAAAATTGATGAGGCGTTTTTTTTTTTTTTTTTTTTTTTTTTTAGAATAACGTTGTTTGGTAACGTGTGTTTTTCGGAAAAATCACTCTTTTTATTGTTTTGCATCTAGTCAAAAGAAAAATCGACAAATCACATTTTTAAAAACAGAAAAGAAAATGTAAAAACTTAAGTTTTAATTTGATGTATAAAAAGTCTAATTTTTCAATAAATTCAAATTCAAAAATGCTTCTGAAAAAGTAAAAGTTTGAAAAACACCCTGTATATATATTATGCTTATAATGAGGTACTTACCATGAATTTTTAAAGATAAAACTACACAAATATTAAAATAAAACATTTATATTTAAAACTTACTCGAAAATACAAATATTGATGTACAGCTCTGGCCAAAAGTTCCCGAACGGGGCAGCGGCGGCCGCTGCGTTTTCTCATAAAGATAACATAGTGTGGTTGCAGGTTGCATATGCAAATCGTTCGGGAACTTTTGGCCAGAGCTGTACAGGGTGCTTATAATGAAACGCACAATTTAAATCTTAAATTTAGACATAAGGTTGAGTGAGAAAACTTATATTTTATACATCAAATGAAAGCCTTAGTTTTGACTTTCTTAAAAATGAAAATTTTATTTCTGTACAATTTTGGTCAAATAATTTGTTACCATTCAAACTCAATATTTTTTAACGCGTTAAATTTTGCAACTTTGTTTATGACATAGAGTGTAATATATATTATTTCTTTGGTTTATAATTATTCATTGCACTCTATATATTGTAATATTTGACATAGACACCACAAGAAGTAACCTGTGATGCACTCAGCTAGACAATCCGTCTGGTAAATATTTTGCTTGCTTGGTTGCTCATTCTCTCTCTCTCTTTCTCTCACTTCTGAGAAATGCGTTCAAGTATTTGTATGATAATAAGTTTAGAACTAACTTTTTTCTTACCAAATTGCTGTCATTACAAACCATATTGACATAGACGATGAAAATAATATAGCTCGACTCTAATTTTTAATATTAAAAAAACGGAAAATGTTTTATTATAAATTATTTGCAATAATGTATTTCTTCTTCTTTTTTTTATTTATTTATTTATTTATTTATTTATTTATTTATTTATTTATTTATTTATTTATTTATTTATTTATTTATTTATTTATTTATTTATTTATTTATTTATTTATTTATTTATTTATTTATTTATTTATTTATTTATTTACTTATTTATTTATTTATTTATTTATTTATTCATTTATTTATTTATTTATTTATTTATTTATTTTTCTTATTTATTTATTTATTTATTTATTTATTTATTTATTTATTTATTTATTTATTTATTTATTTATTTATTTATGTTTTCTTTCTTTTCTCTCTTTGAATATAGATATGCTTATTTCTAGCATGTGATTACCAGTGTGCTTGCGATATGCAGCAGGCATTTCGTTGACGGTAAATAAAATCAAAATATATATTTTTTCTACATATAGGTGTCGTTTACATGTGCCTTCATCAGCTAAAATTAAAATATAACCATGATTTTTTGTTATTATGCTCACAAGACTTACTTGTTAGTAGTAACAATTTTTTTTCGTCTTACATTATTTTGTGTGCTTGTTGTTATGGAATTCTTGGACGATGAAGCAAAATATTTACCAGATGGAACGTCTATATACCCGAGTGCATCACAGGTGACAACTATTACAATATATAGAGTTCAATGAATAATCATAAACTAAAGAGATTATATTATTATACTCTATGTCATAAACAAGGTTGCAAAATTAACCACGGTAAAAAATATTGAGTTTAATATGTAACCAATCATTTGACCGAAACTGTACAATAATTTGTCTTTTTTTTAAGACCAGAAAGAACGAAAAATAAGAAAATTGATGTATTTTCATTGAAATTTACAAGATAGACCTGCAATAAAACACGTTTGTTAAAAATATCTATGAATTAAATGTTTTGACGCAAATATTATCTTTAGGCTTCTCTACGTGGGCACCATAGCTTTGCATTGGTTCAGACGCACAAACCATGCGTTCTCCAACATGGCTGGTGTCACTGAGTGAATAGCTGCAGTAATGCGTTGCTTGAGGTTTCTGATATTTTGCACTGGATTTTAAAAAAGACAACTTTCACGTATCCCCAGAGGAAGAAGTCTGGTGGTGTTAGGTCAGGAGAACTTGGAGCCCATGCTATTGGTCCGTCACGACCCAGCCACTTGTCTGGGAAGACTTGGTTTAGGTACTCTCTAACAGCTAGTGCCCAGTGCGGTGGAGCGCCGTCTTGCTGTAATGTCAAGTCAAAACCCCATTTCTTCTGAGCTTGAAGCAGTTGAGGTACAGCGTAGTTTTGTAACATGTCAAGTTAGGTATTCCATCATGCTGTAGCATCGTGGAAAAAGAACGGTCCAATAATGCGATCAAAGAGAACACATCACCCAACATTCACCTTTGGGCTATCTCTCTCATAAGTGCGAGAAAAAAGGTCTCTCTGAATCCCAGAATAACTTTGTCCGCTTTTCGTATCTATTTTTAAATTTAGGTAGAACAACCGGCTCTAAAAGCTGTTGTCTCGTATTATGAGAATGAGATCTTTTTTCAAGATTTACAATAGTATTAAACTCATCAACTAAAATAATAGATTTTGCGAGATTTGCTAATTATTCGGTTCTAACACATTCAAATTTAGTTTCTATATAATAAATCTTTTAGAATTAAATTTTTTTAGAGATTTACGGCCAAAAATTGCGATTCCGCATTCTCTTCGAGTTTGTCTGGAAAAATAGCACACTAATTTAAAGTTACAAAATTGAATATTCTCAATTAATTTTTTTTCAATCCATGTTCACACAAAATTAAAATGTCAACAGCTTCTGTCTCCAACAAAAACTCCAGTGAAGCTACTTTTTTACTAATTCAATTTATATTTAATTGTAACATTTTAATATTTGTACTACTTGTTACGTGAGGTTTTAAATTATCTGTGATTGATTTTTGTTTAGCATAAAAGGGTCTACTACATTAGTTTTTTCACTTGAAATAGTTTTTATAGAAGAAATCGGACTAGATGACCACGAATCATCCGAGGGTAATGGAATATCATCATTAATAATGTCAATATTAAACAAAGGTGGTGTTTTAGGTATAGTCATTGGAGTAGAAAGTGTAGTATTGTCATCAATAACATTGTTCATAACATTTTGTTGTAATATGGCATCGTGGAACTGCGAAGAAAGAGAGAAATTCACCACCACTGATAGCTGAGAATTTGGTTCCACGTTATCACTGTTACCATTGGTAGTAATTGCTGATTGGTACTGTGATAACGCCTCATCTGTGTTCCTCACAGTAGAAATATCCACTTCAGTACATGGCTTTGTTGGTGAAAGTTCCACGACTGAACGAACAGGAATGCTGGAAATCACAGGGGTCTTAGTGGGTGACTTAGGTTTTGGAACTCTAGGTAGGATATATACATTAAGTTTTATATCAGAACCATTGAATACATTTTTTATAATATTTTTCACATTATGCCAAGGAATTTAATCTCTGACTGACACAATTCTAGGCATAGAGATTTCTTTTAAATTAAGAGTTTCAAATTTTTTTCCTTAAATTAATTAATGCATTTTTAAGATTATTTACAGTAGATAAATTAGTGGAGTTATTTTTAGTTAATAAATAAAATATATATCTACAATCATCAATAGGAAGTATTGCTACTGTGCCAACTTTTGTATTTGATGATTTTAAATAATCAACATTTCCATACTTTTGTTTTATCTGAGCAGCAAAACCTTTATTCCTTGCAAAGTCGAAAGCAACACAATGAACTATTGAAGATGTTAATTCTGGATCTATTAAATTTCTAGTTACAATTGAAATCTACACATTTATTATTTTTAAGATGAGAATTATGGATGTCTGCATTATTATTAATTTTTTGAGTCGTCAAAACATCAAATTTATTATGTGTAGGAATTTGATACGCACCAGAGGTGGCAGTCACGCTATCGCGACCGCCACGGTGTGTAGTGCATAAGTCATTGTCATCAAGTGGTGGTGATAGTAGGTTGAAACCACATCTGCCCATAGAAGACCCATGTGGTTGCTTCTCCAGTGGGAAGGGAACTGTGGGCGGGAACGGCGGCGGGGCGGACGGATTTACTGGCATCAGGTGCCCCTCAAAAGGTGGGACACGTGACATATGACGTATCTGACTTGGTTTGGTATGTGTCCATAATTATGTATTAATGGGAGGTAATACTGTCATAACATCTTGTACAGGCAAGTTATTTTGTATTTGATTTGTAAGTCTATTAATATCAACAACTAGTGCAGATAATACAGGTTGCAATAGATTAAATATATTCTGAGTAACTTTATCACATATTAAGTCATAATTGATATATGAGTCATTAGTACTTAGTACTGAGTACTGAAGAATAAGTTGGTAACATGTTTGGGTTACCTTGCATTTAAATAACCAGCAAGAAAAGTCACGAGGAAAGAGAAAAAAATATGATTAACGATTTTCAAAGTAGAATGATAATTTACAATCACTTAAATGTAATTTACTTATTTACAATTAGAAATTAAATAGTACTTACACATAAATATGAAGACGAAAAATTTATATACTATAAATTAATCATCAAAATCACAAGCACTTTGAAATAATAGTACATTTCAGCACATTTCTCGGAGCCGATAGCAACAGCATGTATGACAGATCGCCTCCCTCCCTATAGTTTTGCAGATTCTATTTAATGTTCAATTACCAAACATAAAGAGTTTTTTTTTATTTTTTCAATGACTTAAAAAATGTCTAAATTTACATATTTTCGCTTTACCACTTCCAAGACTAATCGAAAATATGTGCATTATTATTTAATGAATGTAAAATTAATTAATGCTATAATTAAATAATTAATTAATTCCATTAATCAATTTGATGAATTGATTATTTTGATCAATTTGATTGCTAGCTCCCGTCTGAATTTTAGCTAGCACCAATCTGAACTCAAAACATCAAATATAATTAACTAATTAACTAATACAACCATTAATGACTGGCCCCACACATCATTTCCCTTTGACAGAGGCTGGCACCACTCTGAACTCATTATGCCTTATATAATTAACTAATTAACTAATACAACCATTAATGACTGGCCCCACACATCATTTCCCTTTGACAGAGGCTAGCACCAATCTGAACTCATTATGCTTTATATAATTAACTAATTAATTAATGAAACCATTAATGAATGGCCCCACACATCATTTCCCTTTGACAGAGTCTTGCACCCATCTGAATTATTAAAGTCGTAGATAGCTACCTATTTTATTAGTTAAACACTTTATCAACACGTATAAATTATTTCTTACAATGATTGATCATCAGTACAACTTAATTATATATATAAGTTTTTCTCTAATAACAACTAATAACATTTAACTATTAATATTTTATAAAGTTATAAAATAAATAAATAAATTTCCAAGTGTATATAAAAGGAACTAATTTTATAAATCATTATATAATCAGTTAATGATATCGAAGAAATATTGGGTCTTTTTAACAATCCAATAACAAATCCAGTAACGTCATTAATGAAATAGGCCCAAAATTAGGCTATGAGTAGGGGGGTACCCAAAACTTAGGGTAGGGTGCCCCGGAGTCCCCCGAGTGATACCCGATCGGTCCTGAAGTCGTATCTCCATAATTGGAATTTAAATGCCAATATAACTTATATCTGATGAATATTTTGTTCATTTTAAAATCATGTCAATGTAAATTTTAATACTTACTCATTTTTTGAGCTAGCAGAAAAATCGACTTTGGATTTCTGCATGTCTGGGCACCGGAACAGGTGTGTTAGTGGACAGGCAATGCTTACCTACATTTTCAGCCCCACGGTATCGTCAGGGGCGACGATATTGACGATAAACGGGTTTTCCGTTAATGATTCCATTATATGACATTATCAACATTAATGAAATCGTTATTGAAATGGAAGAAATATTGGGTCTTTTTTTAACAATTTATTAACTAATTAAGTAACGTCAATAATGAAATAGGCCCAAAATTAGGCTATGGGTAGGGGGTACCCAAAACTTAGGGTGGGGTGCCCCGGAGTCCCCCTAGTGATACCTGATCAGTCCTGAAGTCGTATCTCCATAATTGGAATTTAAATGCCAATATAACTTATATCTGATGAATATTTTGTTCATTTTAAAATCATGTCAATGTAAATTTTAATACTTACTCATTTTTTGAGCTAGCAGAAAAATCGACTTTGGATTTCTGCATGTCTGGGCTCCGGAACAGGTGTGTTAGTGGACAGGCAATGCTTACCTACATTTTCAGCCCCACGGTATCGTCAGGGGCGACGATATTGACGATAAACGGGTTTTCCGTTAATGATTCCATTATATAACGTTAATGAAATGAGTTTATAAGTTACAACATTCCATTCACAGATTGCATTATTTCATAATCCATTTTGTTGTACATAATGATGTTTACGTGGTGATAAATGTGTTGGACGATAGTGGTAGAGGAACGTATTGGCCCTGTTAATACTTGGCCTTATTTCTTACAAGTTATATTGTACACTGAACAATATAAATATTCAAATAGGCTGAAGATAGTGTTTTTCTTTGTTCTGAACAATATTGACGAAACTTTGTTAATTAATTTTCTCAAAGAAGCGTGTTTGTATAGTTTCGACAAGCTGAGCGTCAGGCAGTTATACCGTTACGTAACACAGCCAGGAGAAGAAGGTAGAAAAATCAGAGCCAAATATTATTCCCTGGATTTGGTCAGCCAACGTCTAACTTATTTAAACGGTACAGTTAGATCCACATGGATAAGACCTGGAGTTTTGGGAGTGCCTGATGTCTAAGTTAACCGGAAAGCAGGCTGAAGACGCATTGTATAAGGAGCGTTTGGAGAAAGTTAGGGCTGAATCGAAAGCTCTTCGGCATCTCATATCTGAATTAGGGTGGTCGGATAAGTGGAGTTTCCCAATAAGAAAAATTCTAGCTATTGGAAAGTTTACAGAGCACGAGCAGAACATATTGGTAACATTTTTCTTTGGAAATCTTGTTGACCCTCTGCTTATGGTAACTGTGCTGAAGGATTTGAAAGTAAAGCCATTTCCAATTATTGAGAGGAAGAGTTATTTGATCTTCTATACTAAACTTAATCGCGAGAAAACAGCATTTCTTGCAAACTTTTACTATTACAACGTCAGAAAGGGTAGAGCCTACAACTTAGACGGTACCACCCATACGTTCTACAAGAAGCGGTCATAGGTATTTATTATGATTGTAATAATTAATTAAAAATGATTAGATTAATGATGTATCAATTAATGGATTCACTAATGGCGATCTTCATTTGTTTATAAATTTTTATAATATCATTATAGATTTCATTAATGAATTCAATATTCAATTAATGGATTCACTAATGGCGATCTTCATTTGTTTTTAAATTTTTATAATATCATTAAAGATTTCATTAATGCATGCAATATTCAATTAATGGATTCACTAATGGCGATCTTCATTTGTTTTAAAAATATTTTTATATCATTAAAGATTTTATTAATGTAATATCACTTAATTAATAAAACTAACGATGGCGCATTAATCTAGTTGCAGGTTATAAATGGATTCGTCTCAGATATCAGTTGACAACCCCTTCTTCGACGCGGCAGCATTAAATGAGACTCTTGATTCAGTGAACGCAGTGTTTAATGCAGAAGGCCAACCTGTACATGTTGAACAGGTATCTGTGCATGAAGACCAGGTATCTGTGCATGAAGATGCAGGAGCAATCGTGCTGGAGATACTTCCAGAAACACAGGAGGAAGTACAAGGACAGCTGGAGTTGCCAGTTTACCTTGAAGAAGATGACATGCTTGAAGTGGACCAAGAGATGAGAGATATGTTACTCGCATATAGAAGGGATGGGAACCAGCACGCTCAACTATTAGCAGAACCTAACACAGTTCCGCGTGAAGTCAACAACCGTCGTCAGAACAACAATGCAGCTGGAAACCAGAGAGCAGTTGGCAGACCTAGAGTAGAACTACGTGGCGCTTCCGAAAGTATACTTCGCGAGCAGTATCATGCCAGCTACTTGGTAACAGTTAGCTTTCTGACGGCTGAGATAAATGCGCGTGGTACCGAGAAAGAAGTGAAAGAACTTTTTAAGTTGTATTGTGATATAGACGATGTTGTAATGGACGAATTCTGCATTGCATTAGAACGTCATAAGACTTCACTACAATTCGCGAGTCACATTCATGCCTACGTGCACTACAAGACAGAAGTATTTTCCACCACTCTTTTAGAGGTAAGGTAACATTGACGGTTTAACTATTCCAAAATATCATTAATTAATCATTTAATGTATGGTATATCAATTAATGAAATCGTAAACGACGATCGTCACTTGTTTTACTTTAATTCAATATATCATTAATTACTCCATTAATGTGTAAGTTACTAAGTTATATAAATAATAAGTTATTTCATTAATTGAATAAATATATTTTTTTTTAATTACAGAAGGTGCAGTCGCAAGTAGGTGAAGAGAGACAAGTACATCTAAGTAGTATCAGAAGCAAACCTAAAACGATGGCCTATATTACAAAGGAAGACTTCTATCCGTTCTTCAACGTGTCTGCTTCGGGATTCCATCCAAATTATCATAAGTTCCACAGGTTGCTGGCAACCGACGAATTACAAGTCAAGGAGTTCGTAGCGAATCTTAACGAGTACTCTGCGGCACAAAAGCACGTTTCCAAATTAAGGCAGCAGATGAAAATTCATGAATGGACAGGATATGAGAGGATTGAGCAAAGTTTCAACATACATTGGTGCATCTCTGTCGTATGCTACGTCAATATCATGTTTGATTGCTTCAATACGTTCCATGAGGCATTAAAAAATGGAGCTCCAGCTAAAAGAAGATTTCCAAAACCACTTATAATTATAGGTGCTGAAGAATCAGGGAAATCGACCATGTTGGAGTATGTTCTGGATAGAAGCAACGCACGTGAATATGTGTACAGAGTACCTAACATCAAATCACCTATGGCTTACTTCAATCCAGCGTTCCACAAGGTTATTATCTTTGAGGACTTTGAGTCTAGGAGATTTGATGATGCAGCGATTGTACCAATTTTCAAGTATGGGACCGATAATATCAAAAGTATATTTATTAATCTAATGATGTATGGTATATCAATTAATGAAATCGTAAACGACGATCGTCACTTGTTTTTCTTTAAATCAAAAAATCATTAAATAATCCAGTAATGTATGGTATATCAGTTAATGAAATCGTAAACGACGATCGTCACTTGTTTTTCTTTAAATCAAAAAATCATTAATTAATCCAGTAATGTATGGTATATCAGTTAATGAAATCGTAAACGACGATCGTCACTTGTTTTTCTTTAAATTAAAAAATCATTAATTAATCCAGTAATGTATGGTATATCAATTAATGAAATCGTAAACGACGATCGTCACTTGTTTTTCATTAAATCAAAAAATCGTTAATTAATCCAGTAATGTATGGTATATCAGTTAATGAAATCGTAAACGACGATCGTCACTTGTTTTTCTTTAAATCAAAATATAATTAATTAATCCAGTAATGTATGGTATATCAATTAATGAAATCGTAAACGACGATCGTCACTTGTTTTTCTTTAAATCAAAAAATCATTAATTAATCCAGTAATGTATGGTATATCAATTAATGTAATAATCAATGACGATCTGTTTTTCTTTCAGACCTCTTACGAGAGCGGCATTGTTACCAACAACTACTGCGTGCCAGTGATAATAACGTCGTCAAAGATGGTGCCTGATACCCTGAATTTTCACCTTGTGAGCGTTACGGTTAACATCGAATTACGGAAATGCACAGCAATGATTAATGTGCCAGATACAGAAAATACCCACGTTGAAATGCGCGGGATTGATACATCTTTCGTCAAACTCCTACCTTCAATACCTGGAACTGCTCCCGCGGCTGCACTGCCCAAACGTACCAGAAGCATACGTGAAACGCGTACGGTAAGAGGTACACTCATGAGCAATAAATTTGTCAGAGTAGCTCCTTAGCTGGTAGGCAACTTTTTCAGCACCTAGTATTATGCACTTTCTACAAGAGCATTTTTTTTTTTTTTTTTTTTGCTTGGCCACAGAATTTAACCTTGACTGAGTTGATATGCATTGCATTGATGATATAGGTGATAGCATCATCTAAACTCGACAAACACAACAAAATAAAAACCTTCTTACTTTTCTAAACCAAAAATATTACAATACAGCAATGTGCACCAACTGCTGGCTATATGAATATATTTGTTATTGTTATTTATATGCTGACCTTTCTCCGCTTTCTTTAGTATATTTCATCTTTTTAGGGAGCAAATATAGTTAATTAAGATTAAAAGATTATCTTATAAAAATGCAACAGGAACGCAGAACTATTATGCAGAAAAAAAATAATTTGTTTTTTAAAATTTTTTATTGTTGTTGCAATAAAAAATATAATTAAAATAAGGACAAATAATAAATGTAGTAAACTACTACAAAATAATGTAAAACCTAGTGTATTTAGAACAAAATAAACAGAAGACAATATATATGGAGACTAGAGGGCTAAAAATAATAAATGCTTTATATACTTTGCTAACTGTTCTTTGCAAATACATAAATAAAAATAAAACAAAATGTGTTTGCATAATTTTTCAAGTAACATAATTAAACAAATAATATTTGATTCATTCTGAACAAAGTAACTATTATTAAATGAAGTTAAATACTTATTATAACGACATAATATAATGGATAATAAAAGAAAATCAAGTTAAAAAAATATTAACAAAGTAACTAATATGGCAGCCTGTTACCTTGGATTGCAATACAATCAATTATTCTTTCAGGCATAGATAATGCCATATTCCTAATATAATCTGGTTCTATCCTATCCCATAGCTCTAGCATTTGTGCCATAAGAATTTCGGGTGTATCGGGACGAGGCAGCTGAAGTAAAACCCGACGTCTTTCTAAAAGTCCAAATACGTTTTCAATATAGTTTAAGTCTGGGCTGTTGGGAGGCCATTGCCACACATTTAAAATGTCCTGGTGATTGGTTATCCAGTTTCTTGTGTATCTGCTAGTGTGACTACTGTTGTTATCCTGTAATCAAATAGAGCATAATACTTAACATAAATTACCCTTTTTTTATTTAAAATTAAAGATTCGAAATAAAATTATGTGTTTTTTTTATCATTGTTTGCCTAATTACAATAACTTCTTTTGATTTTATTTTTACATGATAGAAACCTTTTTTTAAATATCTCATTAATACAGTTTTACTTATTTATTATATTTTATTAAAAAAAATTACAACATTTGAGAAATAAAATAATTTTTTTAACCGCACTTACGTGAATAAAATCTATTCTTCCATTAGGAAACCGCTGACGAACCGCTGGTAGAAACCGATGTTGAAGCAAGTCGCAGTATAATACAGAATTCATTGTCCTAGGAATGTAGTGCATACCTAATAACAAAGAAATATTTAATGCATTATAACAGATCTAATTTCTAATGCAATTTAAATTAAACCATTGAAATCAAAAATTTAATTAAATAAATTACATTTAAATTAAGCTTACTTTAGTCGGTCCTCTACATACTGAAGTGATATCCCTCCCTTCCTCCCTCCCTCCCTCCCTCCCTCCCTCCCTCCCTCCCTCCCTCCCTCCCTTCCTTCCTTCCCTCCCTCCCTCCCTCCCTCCCTCCCTCCCTCCCTCCCTCCCTCCCTCCCTCCCTCCCTCCCTCCCTCCCTCCCTCCCTCCCTCCCTCCCTCCCTCCCTCCCTCCCTCCCTCCCTCCCTCCCTCCCTCCCTCCCTCCCTCCCTCCCTCCCTCCCTCCCTCCCTCCCTCCCTCCCTCCCTCCCTCCCTCCCTCCCTCCCTCCCTCCCTCCCTCCCTCCCTCCCTCCCTCCCTCCCTCCCTCCCTCCCTCCCTCCCTCCCTCCCTCCCTCCCTCCCTCCCTCCCTCCCTCCCTCCCTCCCTCCCTCCCTCCCTCCCTCCCTCCCTCCCTCCCTCCCTCCCTCCCTCCCTCCCTCCCTCCCTCCCTCCCTCCCTCCCTCCCTCCCTCCCTCCCTCCCTCCCTCCCTCCCTCCCTCCCTCCCTCCCTCCCTCCCTCCCTCCCTCCCTCCCTTTCTTTGTAACTGCCTCACTGTAACTGTGTCTTTCTATCTCTCTCTTCTTTCTTTTGTTATCATTGACACAATAAAGTTTCTTACCTCCAGTTCCTTGACCAGACACACAGCACCAAAATGCACAAGAGAAGCGGCCACTTAGTTTCACAGTAGCTACATACTCAGGATCATGTCTTGTTCCAATAGGTCGGCGAACAAGACGCTGTGTATCTGTGGTGCTGCATACTACTTTCTCATCCGAGGTTACCAAATCTAGCCAGCGATGTAAGGGAATATTCATGTGCTGTTGACACCACATAACACGAGCTGCTTTTTGTTCATTTGTTAGCTCTTCTGTTTGAGCTGCAATATGGCTGTGAAGCCCAGCAGCTCGTAGCCGTCTTCCTGCGGTGGAAGCGGACCCTTAATCAAACATAAATTAGATTATTTTATTTATAATCATACAAAAATTGAAATTTCTTAAAGTAGAAGTTTAAATTAATTTAAAAAAATATATTAAACAAGTTCATTATTTTTTTTAATGAAAAAAAGCTTATCAATATAGTGATAAAAATAATATAATGATATTTAAAATAATAATTTAAAAAATTGGTTTAATACCTTTATAATTTAAACATCAGGACTTCATCGAATTATCAGTTTAACAACAAAAAACAAAATAAAAAACAGAAGGGGGGAGGTTAACCAGTTTAACAACAATTTCCTGTTTAAAAAATTGTCCCCAAATTTAAATTTTGACTAGTCATTTAGATAATCTTTCAAGAACTGATAATTTTTTAAGGGACTTGAAACCATATATTTATTAGTTACATGCAAATTTATTTAACATTACTTTACATAGAAAAAATATCCCAAGCAAAAAAAAAAAAAAAAAAAAAATGCTTGAGTTATTTTGTTTTCATTTGATAATGAATAAGCTAGTTTTTCTTTTGTTGCCTTACACAACAATTTTGTTGTATATTATGATTTATTAACTATTGACGTCCTAAAAACTTTATTTAATTTTAATAAATTTAGTTTTCTTAATCACAATAGATAACATAATAGATTAAAATTGTTCAATAATTGCCTTTTTTTATACAGCAAAATAAGAATTAAAAGAAAGTTGTGAGAGAGAGAGAAAGAGAGAGTGAGGAGAGAGAGAGAGGAGAGAGAGAGAGAAAGAGGCGAGAGAGAAAAAGAGAGAGAGAGAAAAAAGTTACATTAAGACAAAATAACTTACCTGGATTATTAGTAGCAGCAATAATATCAGGAACACAGTCCCATGGATGGTCCCGTGCATAATTTAATAAAATGTTGTCTTGATCTTGTGTGCTTACACGTGGTCTCTTGCTGCCAGGATCCCTTGATCGCTCAACTTCAAGTGTATTTTCGTATTTAATTTCCCATCTTCGAATTGTTCTTTCACTAACACTTGCTTCAGCAGCTATGACGTGTTTAGGCAATAAGCCTAATTGGCCTACTGCACGATAACGAATTTGCAAAGAAGCGTGTGGATTTGCAGCACCTACTTGGTGGGCCATCGTGTGTGCAACTGACCCGTGTTGCTATGTGATAATGCTGCCACGTCTTTAATCGTTTCACTCACATGAAAAATGTAGCTTTTCTCAAAAAAGAAAAAAAAAGACAGAAATCATTTTTTTCTTTTATAAACTTGCTTCTACAAATTTCAATGTCATAGCTAAAATATGTTTGTGGAGCTGTCTGTGGAAACCAATGTGTGAGGTATGAAAATGTTTAAATGTTTTTCATTATTTAAAAAAAAATTCTTTTAACAAAATAGAAAAATTTTGTCTTTCATTCCTTAGCGATAATTAAAAATATGTAAAATTTATTAAACATAATCAAAATTACATAATTTATTTTTATCAAAATTTTGGCATCTTAAATTTTTCGACCTTCGTTTCAAATCATGTATTCAATATTATTTTTATAATTTGTATATTAATAATAATTTAGAAATAAAGAAGACTTCTATATAAGATTCCTATTTTTCATCTCCTTTTAATAGTGAACTAAAAACATATTTTTTTGTAAAATTATATTTGCCGTGATAGTAATAATTTACTTATTAAAATTATTTTCACGTAATTAGCTGATCGTCCTAATTTTAAATTTTAAATAATTTTAAATTTATTTTTACTCCCTTAAAATCATCTTAAATATATGAAATAATTTTTTAATTTAATATCATTAATCAATACAAATTTATTAGCCAATTATAACTATCAAAAATATTCAAGCAAAAAAATTAATTTAATAATCATCTATTACAAGATTTATTATTTCATTATTTTAAAATTTAATATATTATAATTGCGTAAACTAATTATTTTACAAGAGAAAGCGGAGAAAAGTTAGCATATAAATAACAATAACAAATATATTCATATAGCCAACAGTTGGTGCACATCGCTGTATTATAATATTTTTGGTATAGAAAAGTAAGAAGGTTTATATTTTGTTGTGTTTGTCGAGTTTAGATGATGTTATCACCTATATCATCAATGCAATGCATACCAACTCAGTCAAGGTTAAATTCTGTGGTCGAGCAAAAAAAAAAAAAAAAAATGTTCTGGTAGAAAGTGCATAATACTAGGTGCTGAAAAAGTTGCCTACCAGCTAAGGAGCTACCCTGACAAATTTATTGCTCATGAGTGTACATGGCTAAATTATACGTTTAAAATATATCTACAATATGAATTCAATTTCAGATTACGCTGAGATCAACCGCAACGAGTTGCAAGCGGAAAAACGCCGGAAAGTCAGACGTGTTGATCCACCCTCGGATACGGTGCCGAGCCCTGCAAGACTTGATGCCTCGCAAACCGAGCAGCCGAGAGCCGAGCAGACGAGAGCCGAGCAGCCGAGAGCCAGGCAATCCAACCAGCATCAGAATCCCAATGGCACTGGTAATATTAATTCACCATTATTATAGTATGAACTTGTATACAAATGATATTGTCTTATAGGCCGCAGCACTAACGGCGATGTTAGGACGTTCAGGAGGGCAATGGCGAGTCGTGAACAAAGGCAATCGACAAAGATTACTGATTACTACACCGCTTCCGTTCCATCTCGTAGTAAGTCATTTAAATGGAAATTATTGAAATCATTAATTATTTAATTAATAAAAATTAATTTCCATTTTTTGTTGTAGGAGTAAACCAAGCAGATGCAGAGAGAAGCCCACCTCGAAGACGAACGAGACTTGATTTCCCTACTACCTGATTTTTCTATTATTTTATTATCTTATACTGTGTTTGTATCTTTTTTAATACAATTGTATTTTTTTAAAGTATTTTAACATTTATAAGTCTTATGCAATTTAATATTTTGACAAATATGCGTGAGGTATATTAATATACAATCGTGGGTTACAATTAAAGTTAATTCATGTGATTAAATGTGGTCGTAATAAAGAATTCTATCAATTTAAACGTTGTTAAATTTTTCATTTCATTAACAATCTTTAACATTATCATTAATGCCATAAATTAATTCATTATTGAAAAAATAGTTTCAATTTTTACCATTGTTGGCGCTGTCGTTTATTTACATTAACGAAAGGCCATTTTAGTACAGAATTCTTTAGTTGAGCAACAAGTGGCCGCTATTGATCGAGAATAACATGTCGTAAGTAATGATTACAGTAATTAAACAAGTAATTATATCAACATAATTATATATCAATCTATGAAACATATAATAATAACATTTCTGTCACTGCAGGCCTAGGAGAGAAAAAGGAAAAGGAAAAGCCGTGAATAAAAAAAATACGGTGCCGACTGTTGATGATACTACTCTCCCACGTATCCATCGACGCCTATCAGTCGAGGACAGTGATGAATACAATTTCCGTAAGTAAATTAATGAGATTCATTAATTTAATTAATCACTTTAGTTAATTATATAAGACATAATGAGTTCAGAGTGGTGCCAGCCTTTCTCAAAGGGAAATGATGTGTGGGGCCAGTCATTAATGGTTGTATTAGTTAATTAGTTAATTATATAAGACATAATGAGTTCAGAGTGGTGCCAGCCTCTGTCAAAGGGAAATGATGTGTGGGGCCAGTCATTAATGGTTGTAATAGTTAATTAGTTAATTATATAAGACATAATGAGTTCAGAGTGGTGCCAGCCTCTGTCAAAGGGAAATGATGTGTGGGGCCAGTCATTAATGGTTGTATTAGTTAATTAGTTAATTATATAAGACATAATGAGTGCAGAGTGGTGCCAGCCTCTCTCAAAGGAAAATGATGTGTGGGGCCAGTCATTAATGGTTGTTTTAGTTAATTAGTTAATTATATTAGACATAATGAGTGCAGAGTGGTGCCTGCCTCTCTCAAAGGGAAATGATGTGTGGGGCCAGTCATTAATGGTTGTATTAGTTAATTAGTTAATTATATTAGATGTTTTGAGTTCAGAGTGGTGCTAGCTAAAATTCAGACGGGTGCTAGCAATCAAATTGATCAAAATAATCAATTCATCAAATTGATTAATGGAATTAATTAATTAATTAATTATAGCATTAATTAATTTTACATTAATTAAATAATAATGCACATATTTTCCATAAAATAACAAATGAGATTAAAACCGAGCCATTCGATTATAAATACATTTAGTAAAAAAATAACCCAACATAAGTTTGCAAAACCAAAATACTAGACCTTTAAAATAAAACCGGTTCAAGCACACGCCCGGGCCAAAATCTTCGAGTGCTCGTTTTTTTAAAATGGTCAACCCAGGTTTTGAGCTTTTAGCTCGAAAACTAGCTATTTCGAGCTAAGCTCAAGAATGACTTGTGAAAAAAAAAGATCTTTTAGAAAAAATCGAGCCAAAGAATTAAATTTGCAGCTATCAAAGAAAAAAATTTGTAATTTCTGTTTAAAGTTGCGGATTTCCTATTCTATCATAAAAAATAGGTTGCTTAAAATATTATTAAAAATTATTTTATTTTATTTAAGACTTTTTCCCTTCAAAAACAATTTTTTTGTAATGAAAGTCAAACTTTTTTCTTCATAGGCTCAAAAGCTCGTTTTCAAACTTCTGCTCAAATTTCAAGTTTTTAGAGCTTTGACTCTGTTTTCGAGTTTAAAATCGATTTCAAGCTAAAACTTTAAATCAATATAAAGTTTGAATTATGAAAATTTTAAAAATCAAAACATAAATGCAATCAGATGATTTATAATCTTGCGGAGAGTCTGCGGAGTGATGGCCTTGATAGCGGTGTATATATATATATATATGTATATATATATATATATATGTATATATATATATATATATATATATATATATATATATATATATATATATATATATATATATACAGGGTGTCCATAAAGTCTCTGAGGGTGTTTAGACGTTAATAAAACACATAAGACTCAACGTAAATTAAACTTTTTATACATAAAATTAAAGCTTGAATTATGACATTTTTGAAAATCAAAACATAAATGCAATCAGATGATTATTAATCTTGCTGCATCAAAAACCGCAAAAAAAGAGAAAATAACGCCCGATTTGCACCTTTTAACGCTTGCATCATCTGAAAAAACACATACAGATTCAAAATTTGTAAGGTCTCACTCGAGTTTTCTGAAACCTTAGCTCAAGGCCTCTCAAATGTGCCCCATTGGTAGCACGTCACACGTCGAGACGAACCTCTAGCTCGCGCGACACGTTACGGAGAGTCTGCGGAGTGATGGCCTCGATAGCGGCGGTGATACGCTGTTTCAACTCATGCATGTCACACACTTTCGTCTTGAAGACCTGGTCCTTGACGTAGCTACAGAGATAAAAGTCGGGTGGTTTTAGATCAGGAGACGAGTGCATTGCATGTTTGTGTGATAAAGTAAAAACTGACAGAAAGTTTGTTTCTGGGTACTGAACGTCCAGACACATCTCGTACGTTCAAACGTGACAGTCCCAAGTTAATTATTTGGTGCCCATGCAGTCCTGTACGATTGTGTGATCCACCCGTTTGTCTTCCACGAGTCAACTGTCCACTGGAACAACTTCCTGAACATGCTTGAGAATTATACGCCATCCCTCAGCAGCTGCAGGCCCAGACGGAGTGGGTTTACGAGCTCATCTTCCAGCAGGATGGAGCGCTCCCACATTGGGAGCATGTTGTCAGAGACGAGCTGGATTAGGTGTTTCTAGGCAGATGGATACGTCGTGGTGAACCCATGGAATGGGCTCCCAGGTCTTCTGATCTCACGCCACCCGACTTTTATCTCTGTAGCTATGTCAAGAAAACAGGTCTTCAAGACGAAAGTGCGTGACATGCATGAGTTGAAACAGCGTATCACCGCCGCTATCGAGGCCATCACTCCGCAGACTCTCCGTAACGTGTCGCGCGAGCTAGAGGTTCGTCTCGACGTGTAACGTGCTACCAATGGGGCGCATGTGGAGAGGCCTCGAGCTAATGTTTCAGAAAACTCGAGTGAGACCTTACAAATTTTGAATCTGTATGTGTTTTTGCAGACGATGCAAGCGTTAAAAGGTGCAAATCGGGCGTCAATTTCTCTTTTTTTGCGGTTTTTGATGCAGCAAGATTAATAATCATCTGATTGCATTTATGTTTTGATTTTCAAAATTGTCATAATTCAAGCTTTACTTTGATGTATAAAAAGTTTAATTTACGTTGAGTCTTATGTGTTTTATTAACGTCCAAACACCCTCAGAGACTTTATGGACACCCTGTATATATATATATATAATATATTGTATATCGCTGTCTGCGAGTCTAAATGGTAAAAAAAGCAAATAAGCACCTTTCACGGCTGCCGCGAATGGCAAATAAGCTATGCTCACAGCACATGACAATTGCCATTCGCGACGGCCGTGAGTGGTGCTTATTTACCACTGGCACGGTTCATGAAAATTTCTTTTTAACCATTTAGACGCGCGGCTAGTGCAATATATTTATATATTTTATACAACAAATAAATTTAAAAATCATTTTTTTTACAATGAATAAATTTCCATTAAGTTAATTACCTGACTGTTTTAAGCATATTTATAGAAAGAATAGAATACAATCGTAGAATAGCTTGAAGTTAATATTTACCTTTATTAATTACATTTCAGTGGTTAATTACCTTCTTAAAGTGCCTACCACGCCCCCTAGAAGAACGTGGCGTTAGTATTCTGCAAATTTTAAAGCGTGAATTTCAAAATCTATTTAATAATAACGTTAATTTTGAAATTCAAGCGTTAAAATTTGCAGAAGACGAACGCAATGGTCTTGTAGGGGGGTCGTAAGAGGCACTTTATAGAGGGGAACTAATAGCTAAAATGTAATTAACAAAGTTAAAAATTGACTTCATAGAATCTTCTATTTATACTGTTTCTTAAAATGTGCTTTAAACAGCCAGGGACTTAACTTCATGGAAAGTCCTTTATTATTGCTGCTTTTATTTGGTTCTTGGTTTTCGACACTTCTATTTAATTTTTACTCTCTCCAGCTAGCTTGTTATTAAAGGGCCAATATTTAGGTGACCCTCCACATCCTATGATGAAAGTTTTAGGAAAAGTTCATTTTTGGTCAAAAAGTATGAAAAAACTTTGTTAGCTGCTGAGCATCATTTTTAAGGTAGGTCAATTAAGAGCATTATTTTACAATTTCAACTCAAGTGACGGGTCAAAGTAGGGCTAACAATTGAATTTAAGGTTTGAAAGGCCTAAAACCGGTCTGTAAATAGTATTGGCACGTATTTTCGGAACATAAGGGTGTTTTTAAAAAATGACCTGTTTTTAAACGTAATATACAATATGAATAATAATAAAAAAGATTATACATCAAATTTAAATCTATATTATGGTAATTTAAAAATTAACAATTTAAACTTTGTACGTCAATTACTCTTCTTTTGAGACGAAAAAATAATGAGAAATGAGACAAATAAAAATACGGCAATTTTTTCAGACGCAAAGAGCTGCAAAAATTCGCCTTTGTTAAGAATCTTGCTTTACTTCAAGTTAAAAAACAGCAAATTAACTTAAGGCTTCTACGGAAGAAGATCTGCTGGAGAACGTATGGATAAATCTGGAAGTGCGTCTGGACCAGTGCCGAGCTACAAATGATGCTGATTAAATATTAAGTTAATGTTTTTTGTTTTTTAACTTGAAGTAAAGAAAGATTTTTAACAAAGGCGAATAATTGCAGCACTTCGCCCATGAAAAATTAGTCGTTTTTATTTCAATTTCTCTCATTTTTTTTTATTTTTTGTGTCTCAACAGAAGAATAATTAATGTACAAATATGAATTTTGTTATTTTTTAAATTGCCAAAATGTAGGCTTTAATTTAAAGTATTAAAAATTTCATTTATAATTATTAACCATATTTATTTGCGTTTAAAAACGGGGCTTTTTTATAAACACCCTGTTCTTTTACTAAAACTACCCAAATCATTTTATTGCGCAAATAAAAAAAAAATTTAAACATGGAATTTAATTTTAAAATCTGTATGTTCTCCAACTGATTTTTTATAAAAATCAGCCGTTAAAAAAAATTGTTCAGTTGTTGCGAACGATTTCAACAATAATAAAAAATAATCAATTTTTTTTGGTGCCATGGCGACCGTCTTTACTTTAAATAAAATTTAATTTTCAAAAATTGTTTTAAGTATAAAGGAGAATTTGTAAAAAAAAGTTTTAAACACACTCACAAATATTTATCATTTTTACCAAAGAATTTTTCAAGATTAAAAAAAAACGGCGTGCAAGTTGTCTATTGCATCAATTTTGATATAAATAGATTAGACAATATGCTTTGTTGTATATTTGTAGTGTAGGTAGGATGAAAAAAATGAAAATAAATATTTTGAATTTTTATATTTAAAATTTTTGGTACAAATAGAGGATTGGTTTTTGCAATGCTAGTAAATATAAAATTTTAATAGTATTTATTATAAATAAAAGTATTTATGTTTCATAGTTTATTTTAAACTGATTTTAATAATTTTTTTACAATTTATTGTGCCTGGTATTTCGTAAAGTAAAAAATATATATATTTGAATATAATTATAATGTTTTATATTTATTGTCTACACAAAAGTAAAAGCCTAAAAAGTAATGAGACTGCACTACTCAAATAAACTCACTTGCTAGTGCTGCTCTCTAGCGGTTATTAGTGTCAGTTAACTCAATAAAGCTTTGTAAACCTACTATTTTATAATTTAGAATACTGGATTGATAATTACCATACCTTGATATCTTTACGCTATGTATCTCAATATCTTAATTTAATATCTTTACCCCTATCACGGCCCATTGGTACAATATGATGTCAGATGCGTGAAGTAACCTCCTTCAAGTTCTTTATCCCTATCACAGCCCCATTGGTACATTGAGATGTCAGATGCGTGAAGTAACCTACCTCAATTTCTTTACCCCTATCACAGCCCCATTGGTACATTGTGATGTCAGATGCGTGAAGTAACCTCCCTCAAGTTCTTTACACCTATCACGGCCCCATTGGTACAATATGATGTCAGATGCGTAAAGTAATCTGCCTCAATTTCTTTACCCCTATCACGGCCCCATTGGTACGTTGCGATGTCAGATGCGTGAAGTAACCTCCCTAAATTTCTTTACCCCTATCACGGCCCCATTGGTACATTGCGATGTCAGATGCGTGAAGTAACCTCCCTCAATTTTTTTTTTTTTTTGCTTGCCATATTGTGTTATCGTGCTACACCAATCCCAGACCCGTCAAGACATTGTCCTATCGACAGGTAAGGACTTTCCAATTAATGGAAAAGCACACACGGGCCGGCCACGGCCTAAGTACACAGCCCGGCATTCGCCATGACAGCCTAGAAAAACCGTGGAAACATCTAGGCAGGCTGGTCGGTGCAATCACATGAATCATGCACCTCCCGAATACTGTGCGTCGTCATGGAATACATGTAAACATGTATCGTTCAACGTGTTGTGCTCTCACACTTCACGTACGCACCCAGCAGTGGCTCGAACCTACACTCGGTGAGGAGTACAGAGTTGCGAGTCAGCTGCCTTCACCACTCGGCCATACCACGGCCCCTATCACGGCCCCATTGGCACATTGTGATGTCAAATGCGTGAAGTAACCTCCCTCAAGTTCGTCACCCATATCACGGCCCCATTGGCACATTGTGATGTCAGATGCGTAAAAAAACCCGGCAAAATAAAAATAAATACAAAATTAACGTGTTGGTATTTAATTCTTTGATAATAAAGTACGCAAATTACTATCAAACTGGTATTCTAAATGAAAACGAAGTAAGTGGATAAGGCCTTGAATGTTTGCACTAAAATAGGAAATAAAAGTGTCGGAAAAGGAAACCACATAATCTTAAAAGTGGGAGGTGGCTGCTGCCGCGAAGTTTTCTCCAATTTTACCGTCACTTAGTTTTCTCTTCCTGTTCCAAATTGAGAAAGCATATTCTTATCTGCTATGTAATAACTTGAATCTATTGATAAAACTTAAAGCTATAGACCACATTACACCATGTGCTATTTAATGAATGAACACAGAATGTGATCTTCAGAACTGATGCCAATTTTTACTAGATTGTTAATGTAGCTCCACGGGAGAGCGATGGACTGTATAATATGCAATTTGCTTGAAAATTCATGTTTATCACGTCAGAAACCTGCAAAATTTAGTATGAAAATGTTTTGCTGGTTGCATAAATAGAATTTTTTAATAACTGTTACGGAGCTACTGTAGGGCTTTGAGACCAATTAATGTTATTTATGTAAGTCATATCAAGTGTTTTGTGATATAAATGCTTATGTTTTTCTCTGGTCTAGGCCTTTACCCTACTTTTTGTGGAAACTATGTCAACTATTACAATATATAGAGTTCAATGAATAATCATAAATTTCATAAACCAAAGATATTATATATTATACTCTATGTCATAAACAAGGTTGCAAAATTTAACGTGGTAGAAAATATTGAGTTTAAATTGTAACCAATCATTTGACCGAAACTGTACAGTGCACGCTACTTTTAGGGTCTATTCATTCATGCTAAAGTCGATGTCATGTTGGATAACTCAATAACATGGGTGATAAAGGAACAAAATCAACTTGCCAGTTTAAAACCACCATGCAATATTTTTGAGAGCATTGATGTTGTGAATATGTTGAGTTAGTATCTCAAGTATGTGAGAAAAATATGAATAACAAAAAATAAACCAATTTTTTAAAGAAAATGATCTTATATGAAGTTTGTCTTATGCTGAGCAATGTTATGCACTAATCCAGGCTGGCCTCCTAGCGCATTAAATATTGCGTTATCCGCAAACATTCTATTGGCTCGCGGCTCGATTAATCACAAACATAGGTGGCACGGAGTGTATTTAAATCACATTTAGTGCTATGAAAATTAACGGAAATTTCTATCAAACGATCGTAAATCGTAAATAAATCGAATCGTTTAATATTTTAGTGATCGTAATCAGATCGCATCAGATCTAAATTGATAGGATCATAATTGAATTGAAATAAGAGTGATCAACTGCCACACTGCCTGACATAAATGTAAATTTAAAGCCATAGAACACATACAACTACATGTAAGAGCGAAATGGTATCTTCAATACTTATGAAACTTTTTAACATTTTGATAATAAAGCCCTGCAAGAGAGCGTGAAAATACTGTAAAATATGAAATTTGCGTTACTATTATTGTTTATGACATCAGAAACATGCAAAAAAATAATATGAAAATGTTGCGCGCGTTGCATTAATTCAAATTTTCTGATTGCTGATACAGTTGGATTTTAAGACTAACTAAAGTTATTTATGTTGTATTATATTATATAGTATTATATTGTTTACATTTATTTTGTCTATACCTTTAAATATGTTGTTATCTGGTCTATATCTTTAAATACATGCATCATGTATTTCACATATAAATTTAAATTTTGTAGAGCAAGGGTTATCTTGGTACCTCAACTTTGTCATATAGTTATAAGTATTCATGCAATTTTCTACTGGGTTAAGTCCAGCTACGTGTCGGAGATCTTCCGGCACTATTGTGCCAGTTGCGGTCCAAATGAAGGAGTTTTCTTTGGCCTCATCACTGCCGCTGGTCCAGTATGTCCAGTCAGTATTGATATGACTGCCTGCAAACAAAATAAGATAGAAATTAAGGGTTGTATATAGTTGAAGACTTGCTGGTCACTACTCTTTAAATTCACGACAGCTATACCTTATGTGTCCAAGATTCACGTGATAATATTTTTAGACTCAATTTTCTATTTATATTTTGAGATAATTAGCTAAATATTTTACATTTCTTTACATTGGAAATCAAATCCACCCGCCATCTTGTCGCCATCTTGGTCACCATTGTTTCTAATTTTGACGTTAAGAAACTTAAGATATTTGAATTGGCCAAAATATTTATAAAATTATTTTACAAATTTTCGTACAATTAAAAGTATAGGTCACCAGCCAAATAACGAAAATAAATCAATTAATAGTTACAGAATTATTAAAGTGAGCAATGCACTAGTGACCCCTTTTCGGATAATTTTTGTGCTATTTTTTAATATTTTTTTTCCATTATTATTTTAATTTTTATAAAAGAAACTCGCATATTTTAATTTTAAATATTATTTAAATATTTAATGTATAGTTTTCTGTTATTTAAAAGCATTTTTCACCATAAAATTATTTCTGGGCGCGAAATAATTCCACATCTGTCCCTTTCAAAATGGCGATTGAAATTAAGAAAAACAAGTCAATTAAGATATTTTAAAAAGTACTCGGTAAATAAAAATGTCTTTTCATGTAAAATTTTGAACTTTAAAAATATTATCTTAATTTTTAATGATTTATCCACATATGTCTGGCTGCCAAAAGCGATTTTTTAAAATAATTTTTTTATTTTAAACGATGACTCTGATAGTTACTGATTTCGCGCATTATGGGAGTATCATCGTCAGGCATTAGGCTTAAACTTTTATCGTTCACAAAATTGAAATTTTGCACAATTGTACTTCAGCTGGAGAAAATTTCAAATATATTAAAATTTTAGGTTCCACAGTGCAAATTAATGATCTTTAGTTTTTTAAATTTTAAACCCGTAAGGCCTAATACTAATTTTAATAATTTTTTCTTTTGTTCTTGACGGTCAAACATAAATAAATTTATATCACGGCTAGGTGTGACTCTTAGCTACAAAGTGACACCAAGCTTAGACCCAAAACATGGCCTAGTTTCTGAGATTAAAATTGGTACCCTACTACCTTAAACAATGAAACATGAGACCCAAATTTTTTTAAACTCTTCCAAACTGAATTCACCATGCACATTTTATTCTTGCAAATACTTGCGCTTTGTCGCCATGTTTGTGGTGCCTACTAAATTGTCCAGTAAATGGGTAACATCATTTTATTTAATTTTTGAAATTATGGTATATGTTAAAAGACTAGACATAATTTTTGTTTTAAGTGTTTTATCAGTTTTACGCCTTAAAGCTAAAAATATATTATTTTACAAGCATGTAATATTCTGAGTGTCTGATTTGATTGACGATATTTGCTAACAATAATAATACTTACCTAGGACATCTTTAAAATATTTATTAATGGAATAGTTCTCTT
>CASGGR010000060.1:0-32044 GCA_949318235.1 Ecdyonurus torrentis | reverse complement strand
ATAAAGCTATGGTAAACAAATAACTTTTTTGAACCATTCAACGAATGTTAAATTATATTGAAATGACAAAACCAGTAACTCGCATACTATTGCAGATATTTTAAAAAATTCAACTTGCAAGCACACTTTTACCTTTGCTACACATTTTTATAATTAAAACACTTAAAGATAAAAAAATCAATCTATTTGATTGCATATAATAATACATACAAGCATAGGCAATAGGCACTTGTTTTCTGCCTAGCAGTCTTAGACAAGCATGCAAATTTAAAAATTTCTATACTGAAAATACTTATAAAAAAGCAGAATAGCGCCGAAAAATAGATAAGTATCTTTAGAAAAGTTTGTTTCTATTATAGAACAAAATAGGCATTTTTTAGTAATATTAATAATTTTAAAATAGTGTATTATATTATGATTTCTTTATATATATATATATATATATATATATCGTCGTGGTTCCGCTATATTGTCCGATGTCCACTTGGTTCAAAGTTTACTAATGTCCGTTGTCCATTTGGTTCAAAGTTTACTAATGTCCGATGTCCATTTGGTTCAAAGTTTACTAATGTCCGATGTCCATTTTTTTTAAAAAGTACTAATGTCCGATGTCCATTTTGAACCAAAAATTTTTTTTTTATATTTTTCAATCCAGAATTTCGTTTTACATATATATTTCAAATTTCTTATAGATAGCTTCAAAAATTGGCAATTTATACAATAAAAACTGAAAATATATTGCGAGAATATACGTCATCTGATCCACGGTACGCCTCTTTTACGAACACGCAGATATCATTTGCTTGCCAAAACTTGTATTATAATGAAATTTCTTTAAGAAAATCAATTTAAAAATTGGTAGCTATATTTACCGGCTTATTATGGTTAATTTTTTTTGTAAAATAATTGATGAAAGCTACTGTAAATAATTTTATAGTATAAATTTCTACAATCGATGTTATACTCAACTTAAAATTACGCAGATATAAATTTAGAGTTTTTTTTTACATTTATAATAAACAGTAACATTTTTAATTAGCATTTGTTGGTTTAAGAATTGATTAAAAAAATTAGGTAATACAAAAGTATACTTTTATAAATATATAAAGAAAAATTATTGTATCGCAATAGACGATAAGAAAAAAAGTGTTTATAGTTTCTATATTGAAAAAAAAAAAAGAAACTCATATTTTTAAAATATAAAATATATTAAAATATTTGTAAATTTATCGCAAACAGTTCGCAAAAAAAGTGCTTGAATTAAATTTATTATTTTTCTTTCATTAATATAAATTTACAAATTTATACATTTCGTATAGATTCATTTAAAAATACTGAATTGCGCCCCTAAATTTTCAGTTTCATAACCGGTTGCTGTTTTTTTATTATTTTTTTTTAAAAAGTTGCAAGTCAACATATCATGAATTATGAATTCTTTGACTCTAAATTTTAATTTGACATTTTTATTGTCTGCAGTTGCATAGAAATGAATTAATTTCAAGTTAATGAACGAACCTATAATATATAGGTTCGTTCATATTTATATACATTCAAATTTGAAGCTAACTTCATTTGTAAATAACAACAAAACAAACATAGGTGAAACTAACTGCACTTATTGTTTGTAAAACATACAATAATATTTGTGCACATAAAAATGGGGTATAATGACGAAAACCAAACACAAATTTGGCCAGTACACCAGCAAATAAAACCTCCTTTCTATGTAAACACAAACAACCCACACTACCGGTACATGCCCAACAACAATGTACCGGTACAGTACTACAACAACAGTAATTCAGCACAAATCGCTAATCATAACAACAATATTGAACATGATGTAGATGATCAATGTTTCAACAATAATAGTACATCTTTAGAAATGATGAAACTCGTATATGAAACTAAAAACATGTGTGAAAGTAAACTTAAGCAAGTGATCAATCATGTAACAAATGTACAAAGTGAAATTATAAAACTCACACAAGCAAACCAAGTACAACAATGTTATCTAGAGAGAAAATTTCAAGAATTTGAAAGTAAATTAGACATTATTGTAACAAACATAAGTACTATCAATATAACTCTTACCCATAACCAACCACCAACAATAAACAAATACCCAGTTAACACAAATTACAGTAATGATAGTTACCAAGAAACGCAAGTCAAGAAACTGTATTCTGAACAACTGAAGAAAAAAATTAATACCCAAAATACAGTTTCAGGCTTGCAAAAACCAACTCAAATACAAATTCCAGGCCCCTTGTTGTCCGACAGGTCTTCATTCACAACAACTTATAACGGGCCCTCATATGAAAGACCACTTGTTAGTAGGCCTACAGAAACAAAACCCTCTCTCAACAGGCCTGATGACACAGGACCTACTTTCACTAGGCCTGATGTTACAAGACCCATTTTCAACAGGCCTGATGACACAGGACTTTTGTTTAATAAACCTGAAATTACAAGACCTAACTTCAACAGGCCTAAAGACACAGGACCTACTTCTGTCAACGGTTATGGTGGAGTTTGTTTCTTTGCTAAAAATCAATACATTAGTAGTATCCAGCAATGCAAATATGGTAGTGATTTAAGTAGAGAGCAATTATTTGAATGTATTACATTTAAAATAACTGTAACTGATGCAAACAAAAAAACACAAACATATTTAATTGCTGGAATCTACAGAACTCTTATAAACTAAATGTATCAAAATTAATGTTATTTTAATGGGAGACTTTAATATAAATTTACAAAATATGACAAATAAAATAAGTATAGAATTTAAAAATATTATTGATCTCTATGACTTACAAATTGGAATTAATGAAACGACAAGACGTAATGACAAAAACAACACAGAAACAAGCATTGACAATATCCTGACAAACCTTAAAGACTGTGACAATATATGCTATATAACGGACCCGTTAATAGCAGACCATATTGCACAAGTTATTGTAATAAAAAGTTCCTCTAAAAAAACTAGTTCCTATTACTGCTACAAAAGTACTTATAATGACAATCAAATATCATTATTTAAAAACTATCTTAAAAACGTTGACTGGACACAACTCTTAAATTATGAAAATGGTGAAGACATGTTTAACTTGTTTTACGACTTATTCCTAGAAGGTTTTAATAATTTCTTTCCTATTAAAAAAAAGCTAGTAAAAACTGACAATCACAAAAGACCTTGGTATACAACCGAGCTTAAACAATTAAGAAATAAAATCACTAAC
Organism: Ecdyonurus torrentis; assembly: GCA_949318235.1. NCBI lineage: Eukaryota > Metazoa > Arthropoda > Insecta > Ephemeroptera > Heptageniidae > Ecdyonurus > Ecdyonurus torrentis. Next base: position 28,796 of record CASGGR010000060.1, on the reverse strand, counting down.
CTAAAAAAATATTACAAAATAATCAAACAAGATCTTATTAAATCTCTAACTAAAAAATATAAACCATCCATTAAACGTGCAAAAAGTAATTATCTTCAAAATAAAGTAGAAAATAGTGATAATATATCTAAAACCGCTTGGGATATAGTAAAAGAAGAAACAGGTAAAAAAAAGGGTGTCAGTAACCAATTTCATAAAATTCAATTAAAACAAAATAATGGTGAAATTACAAGTGATCCTAATAAAGTTGTAACGTTATTAAATCAGTATTTTATTACTTCTGTAACTGAACAACTTAAAACTATAACTCCTAAGCATACAGAAATTTTTGGACCAAAAACCTGTGAATCACTTCTAATTAATCCAGTACATGATAAAAATGTTCATAATGCTATTAAAGGGCTTAAAAATAAATACTCATCTGGAATTGATGGTGTTCCTGATATTTTAGTTAAAAAAGTTCGAGATGAAATAAAAATACCATTAAGCTGGGCTATATCTACCTTATTGTTTGAAGGTACATTTCCAAAACGACTAAAAACATCACTCATAACACCATTACATAAAATAAAGAATACAAAAGACATGACACAATTTCGACCTATTGCTAGAATATCAGTTTTCTCAAAAGTTATTGAAAAAGTTGTCAAATCACTTATAGTTAACTTTGCAATCCCCAAAAATGTATTTTCTGACTGCCAACATGGCTTCAGACCAGGCTCGTGAGCTCCTGTGTTATTGCCCTATACTAAAAACGAACCCTTGTTGATGTACTTCCAATTTTCACCGCAACAATCAACATGTAAAATGTAAGTGGCGCTGTAGTCTGTGTGTGAATTTTAAAATTCACACGCAGACTACAGCGCCACTTTTATACGTAATTTTGTATTCTTGCATTGTTGCGGCGAAAATTTGAATTACATCATTAAGGGATCGTTTTTTCAACAATAGCTTCCTATCCTGTTTATATATCCATGCTTCAGACACTGTAAATCTACGACATCAGCTGTAACAGAATTTTTAAATGAAGTTAATAAGCAACTGGATATAAAAAATTTAGTTTTGGCAACATTCATCGACTTAAAAAAAGCATTTGACATAGTAAATCATGAATTATTACTAAAAAAATTAGAACATTTTGGTATTAGAGAAAACTGTTTAAATTTTTATAAAATCCTATTTATCAGAACGCTCACAAGCCGTTCAAATCAACGACATAAATGCAAATGGAGAGCGAGAAAAATACAGCTCTGAATTTACAGGTAATAATACAGGTGTACCTCAGGGCTCAGTATTAGGACCTCTTTTGTTTATATTATTTATAAATGACTTAGAACATGCACTTGGGGCATCATGTAAACTTTTACTTTATGCAGATGATATTGTATTAATCATAACAGGCAAATCAATTGATGAGTTAATTAAAAACCAACGTATTGCAATGAGCATACTTCGCAGATATCTGAATTCAAACAAATTAATTATGAATGAAAGTAAGACATATTATATGTTATTTAAAACAAGTGATGAAATTAAAAATGAATTTGAAACAAAAACTGGAATTAAGCGTGTAACTCATTGCAAATACCTTGGAATTATTATTGATGATAAACTACATTGGAAATACCATATACAACAAACTAAAAAATCATTACAAACTGTTAACTTTTTAATGAAACAATTAAGAAAAGTTTGCTCACTGAGTACTTTAAATAAATTTTATCATGGCTATGCAGCATCAAAACTAACATACGGTATAGTCTTATGGGGTTCATCAGATCAAAAAAACAATGACACCATATTTAAATGTCAAAAGAATATTATAAGAAGCATGACAAGAGCAAACTCAGGTACAAGTTGTAAAGAAAAATGGAAAGAACTTGAAATACTAAATTTTCCCTCATTATGTATATTACATATATTCTCTATGTGAAAAATAACCCTCATTACTTTGTTAAAAACTCAGATCTATCGGGTCGAATAACTCGACAAAGTAACAATATAGTCACCAACACTACTAAAAATAAAAACACAACTGAAACAAATTTTTTGATATTAGGAACTACACTCTATAATAATTTGCCTGAAGAACTAAAAAAAAAAAAGACAACAAAAAAGATTTTAAAGAGGAATTGACTAATTTTCTTCTTGAAAACAACAACTATGCTATTATTAGAAAGTTTTCAAGTGCTAATATACAAAATACATTTGTTACCACAAATATTTAGAATTAAATAGGCTGTATAAATAGCTTAAATAATCTCATAATATGTATGTTATGTGCAATTAAATTTTAAGTAATAATGTGTATCATAACACAAATTTTATATAGATTTTTATATTTTATAAAGAAATTGAATATTATATTATATTTCAGATTATATTCATTTATCAAAATCAAATCAAATATATTTAAAAAAAATTAGTTATGTCTGTTTTAATATTTCAATATGTTAAAATTGCAAAAACAAAAAAATATAATATTAATAATTATAAATATATATTATAAATTATGATTGTTTGAAATATGATAAATTTTGTAAATAACAAATATCCTAAATATATAAAATGACTGATGGTAAACACTTTATTATGCAAGTGTTACTTATATATTTATTTGTGTATGTATTTTTTTTAATCAACATGTACCAACTGGTATTTTGATCAATAAAGAAACTGTAACTGAAACTGAAACTTGAAATTAATTCATTTCTATGCAACTGCAGAATATATGGTTCAAAAATAGAGCAAAAGTTGCTCTAGTTATTAACTGTAACCTAATTTTGTTTGTGATAATTTTTTTTAAAACTACTTCAACATATTCTCTGATGTATTCATTTGTACAACAATTTTTAAAATTATTACTACGTGAACTTAAAAACAAAATTAAGGGAATTTGGAATTTAGAATTTTAGATCTATATACGGCGATTTTTTTTTTTTTATTTATTTAAGTCAACTTTGGAGCAAGTAATACTAATTTTTACGCATATTTTTGGTGAGTTGCGTCATATATCGCGCTGTTGCTAATATACCGCAACGTGCAATGCAAAAACTAAAGCATCATATTTATAGGCAATATAGTGAAAATTCAGAATATGGTTTTATTTTGTTAATACAACGCTTCGTTCATGAGTTATTATTTTTTAAAGTTTGAGTCCGCGATCTTTTTTAATCAACCGAAAGAGTACAATTATTCTATTTCTAATAAAAATATAACATATTTATAATAAAAAAATTATGCCTTGTTTGGCTATATTTATGATCGTAATAACTGTTAAATGCCTCATTAATACTGCCAATATTAAAGGAGATAATTAGTTTTTTGTGTCTCCTGAAAAGTAGTTAAAAGTGGACATCGGACATTAGTAAACTTTGAACCAAATGGACATCGGACATTAGTAAACTTTGAACCAAGTGGACATCGGACATTAGTAAACTTTGAACCAAGTGGACATCGGACATTAGTAAACTTTGAACCAAGTGGACATCGGACAATATAGCGGAACCATGACGATATATATTGTATTAATTTGATAAGTATATTAATGTTATAATTATTTATATTAAGCCATATGTATAAATTATAACTAGAAAACATAGATATATATATATATGCAAATTGGCCAGCGTAGAGCGTGACAACGTTTAAATTCATATTCGCGAGCGCAAAGTGCAAGCGTATGCATTTAAAAAGAGCGCTGGTTATATCTGTATATGTGTTTGTATTTATACATTTACGGAAATGTTTTATTTTCATTTTGTAATTAATAATTTTGCACGATATCTAAAAATTAAAAATTTGTTATTTTTAATGTAAAAGTGCACTTAACATAAAAAAAATTGATAATTATTTTTGTTCCTAGATTATAGAACTATATTTATGTATGCTTTCTACTAATCATGCATATACAAGCAAAAAATAAATAAATGTTTATAGTTGAAAAAAGAGAACAAACACAACATATTTTGACGCAAAATAAGAACTTGTATTCTTTTGTATTAAATACTATTGTAATTTAAACTATAGGGTGTATGCATTCATGTTAAAGTTGACGCCTTTTTGGATAACTCAATAACATGGGTGGCATAGGAAAATAAATCATTTTGAAAGTTTAAAACCACTATGCAATATTTTTGAGAGCATTGATGCAGTAAATATGTTGAATTAGTATCTCAAGTATGTGAGAAAAATAACATTAACAAAAAATTAAACTATTTCCCAAAGAAAGTGCCTTAAATAAAGTTTTCCTATGCTGATCAATGTTATTCACTACTCCAGTATGGCCTCCAAGCGCAATAAATATGAAGTTATCAGCATACACCCTATAACTGAAATTGTACTTTTTTCTGAGACGTTAAAAAATATACTTAGAAATCAAAAGTTTACACTTACTTTATTTATGCTTGCTAACTTCATATTAGAAGCGGAAATATGTTCTTGTAGTTGCAATGTGTTATGCAAAGCCAATTTTAGTATTTTAGAATCAAGTTCATGGTTTTGTTCTGTTTCCATTGTGTTTGTAATACAAAATCCTGTGTGGTTTGCAATTGTCTTGGAACCATGTAAAATTTTTGATCTTAAAATATCTTCTTCAGAAATCAAATCGAAGCCTTCAGAATAAAAATACATTTTAATAAAGATTGCAATAATAAAATATATAACATAAGTGACACCAAAATAATGAAATATTAAAAATTGCTCATTTCATTATCAATACTGACATTTATTTAAAAATTACTGGAAAAAATTAAAAATAAACAATGTAATAATGCATTAAATTCTGCTAAATATGCATCATAAACCTACTGCAAAACCTAAGAGTGAGTATGGTATTGTAAATAATATCTTATTTATATAAATGTGTTACAAAAAGCAATTTTGGCTAGCTTTTTCTTATGTTTGTGTTTAGAAAATAAGGAGAACATATAAACATTTCAATTAAGTTTTTTTTTGTAATTTAGTAATTTTAATGGTACACTTTTACAATATTTTAAATGTTAACAGGTATAATATTAAGAAACCTTAAAGTTTTTTTTGTAAAAAAAAACTATTCAATGCTTACCCGTCGAATCGAACGAACTACACTTTATAAATTTGGGGAAAAATGAATGTTCTACACTTCACAAATTTCAAGTTCCCCCATCTAGTTCTCATGTTAAAACGAGAAGAAGCGTCGAACGCAGATCGTTCATTTTGTTTAAAATTTGTAAAGTATTGTTCGATCACGTCGACAGGTAAACGTCGTATTATTGTATGAGAAAAATGTTACAAACAACAGTAATGTTTGATGATTAAAGACAAATTGTTATTTACCTTCAGTTATCTCTTTGATCCATGGAAGGAATGCAAAAAGGTCAGTGAACACATAGAAGTTATTTTCCTGACACGTGATTTCACGCGCACCTTGGTAGAATGCTACAGATTTGGACACAATACCTCGAAGTACAAGCTCTTCTTCTGAGTCTGGGAAAAATTTCTTCTGGTAAAATCCCCCTCCACTGTCTCCATGGCAAGGTCCTGTGGCTGTAAACAATAACATATTTCGGTTTAAAATAAAATTAAAGATTTATTTTCCTGAAGTTTTTCCTTTCTTAGTTTTTTATATCAAAGAATATACCATGCGGAAAAATTAATTATCTTTTTTGCTTATAGTTATTATAACAATATTTAATTCTAAATTTAAATAAATTATATATTTTGTTTAAACATTATAAAATTAATAGATACTAAATACAGAGTTAAACTAAAACTTACATAGAGACCAAGATTTTATCTTGTTAAAGTTTTTTCACCACACTGCCAGAAAATATTCTTTTCAAACTTTAAATGTATTTTTTTAATCTCAAAAGTTACTACAATATTAAATATAATAGAAGTATTATATAAACGTTAGTGTGAAAGTAAGTAAGTCAAAGAATTTGAAAGAGAGATGATTGTGTCAAAGAAGTAAAAAAATCTATTTGTATCTTATTTTCTATGCCTTCATGGTCCCTACTTACATATTACATTTACATAATAAATAAGATAATTATAAATATATTATTTTATGCTGTATTGACGTCATTAAAGCATCAATAATACAAAACTGATACAATCAATTTCACAATGATGTAAAAATAATATTTAAAATATTAATAATATTTAATTTATAGATATTTAATTTATATATCGATGCCTCTGCGTCAAAAGCGAGCATCTACACTTTCCAGATTTCCGACCAAACGACTATCTACACTTACCGCCGCCGATCATCTGCAATGTTAAGCTTATGGCCGCTAGTCGGGTTACAGTGCTGCTCGGAAAGTGTAGATAGTCGTTTGGTCGGCAATCTGGAAAGTGTAGATGCTCGCTATTGACGCAGAGGCATCGATATATATATATATATATATATATATATATATATATATATATATATATATATATATATATATATATATATATATATATATATATATATATATATATATATATATATATATATATATATATATAGAAGAGTATATATAAGAATATTTGGCAAAAGGAGTATTTTGCTCTTTCCACGCAGCACTGTGTGTGGCTAGCGGCCATTTACTTAATATTTCAGGTGCTACATGGTGGAATGTGCAGATCCTCCACACACCGCGCTGGTGGAAATTGCAAATATTATTTTTTGACCCGGAAGCATAGATATATATATATATAGATATATAAATATATATATATATATATATATATATATATATATATATATATATATATATATATATATATATATATATATATATATATATATATATATTATATATATATATAATATATAATACTTGGAATAAATTATGTAGTAACAAAACACTAAAAAAAAATTATGAAATATTTAATATATGTTTTAAAAAATACATAATATATACATATATTCATATATTAATACATTTTATATATATAATTGTTTTCTTATGACTTGACATCTTTCAACACGTGTAGTAGGCATTTTTGTTGCAAATCACTAATAGACAAGGAAGATGAAACTTTAAGGGTCTATTTTACTACATATTCTGAAAGAGCATAACAGGTTCTATATCTGGTAAAATATCATAAGATTTAGTCAATTCTTTGATTTTTAAATTAAGATTTTCTAATTCACTCTAGCGCCGACATGCCTGTTTTGTCACGGTATTGTTATTTTCTTTCCAGAATAGAAATTGTTTAAAGCATAATTAATGTTTCAAAACAAAAATTAAATATCTCCGTTATTTTTTTATGTAATTGAATAAAATTACCAACTGACATTAGGAAAAATGTGCATGTTTTTTTTACATGACCTTACTATAAGCAACCCTTATCTAACATTTACCCCTTTGAAGGGTGTAAACAAATAAAATGAATCTCAATATATACTTTTTAATGCTTTTTCTTAAAAATTTATTTAAAGAAATCAAAAATGTTTTTCATGGGTACCGGAGAACTTTCATATCAGTGGTTGAAGAACTCCTTAAAGGCATAGACCAGAAAAAAACATAAGCATTTATATCATAAAAACATTTAATAGGATTTACATAAATAACTTTAGTTTGTCTTAAAACCCAACTGTAGCTCCGTTGCAGTGATCAGAAAATTCAATTTATGCAACCCGCACAACATTTTCATACTAATTTTTAAATGTTTCTGGCGTCATAATCATGAAATTTCACGCAAATTGAATACTTTACAGCTTTTTTACGCTCACTCATAGGGCTACATTAGCATACTGGTAAAAAATTGTCATCAGTTTGGAAGATCCTATTTCGTTTTTTTTTTATTAAAAAGCAAATGCTGTTTTATGTGGTCTATGGATTTAAGGGTTAAAAGTTAAACATTTAGACATTTGTTTAGCCTTCTTATTTATTGCGCCACTATAGGTGTTCATTTAATGAACATTTACCCTGGGAGTTAATTTTTTATAAAAAGTTCCTATTTGTACCTTCAAAACTCAAACAAAGGCGAATGCAACCCTCTTCAACCCCTCAAATAAGGTCAAATTGGGCAAATTTAGTGGTTGAAAACATGAATGAAAAGTGCAAGGTTTTGCTCAAAAGGGTTAATTTAGCCTTGATATAATATCCTACACGACACCACTCCCCAAAGTTTTAAACAACATATTATTATAGTGAAAAAACACACCCACCCACTCCACAGAGTGACGTAATGCTAAAAAACTACGAACTAGCTGCAGAAGAACATGACACAAGTAGTTTTCATAGAAATCAGCTTTTCAAAAGTTAGGTACACTTTTTTTTTATTTTTTTTAAGCCAAAATCATTATTAACTACTGAAAGGGGTAGTTTTTTTATTTTTAGTTTATATTTTATTAATTGCGGGGTTAATGACTCTCGGTTCCATGAAAAACATTTTTGATATCTTTAAATAAGTTTTTAAGAAAAAGCATTGAAAAGTATATATTGAGATTCATTTTTTTTGTTTACACCCCTCAAAGGAGTTAATGTTAGATAGGGGTTGCTCATAATATGGTCATGTAAAAAACATGCACATTTTTCCTATTGTCAGGTGGTAATTTTATTCAATTTTATGAAAAATTAACGGAGATATTAAATTTTAGTTTTGAACCAATAATTATGCTTTAAACATTTTCTTTAGTGGAAACAAAATAACAATACCGTGACGAAACAGGCATGTCGTTGCTAGAGTCAATCAGAAAATCTTAATTTAAAAATCAAGGAATTGACCAAATCTTATGAAATTTTTACCAGAATATGTAATAAAATAGACCCTTAAAATTTCATCTTCCTTGTCTATTGGTGTATTATGCAAAAAGAAAATCGAATATTATTTGTATAGTGACTCATCAATTTTTTTCTAACATTTTCCATGTTTTGGGTATAAAGAACAACCCCTAGTGCTTAAGGAGTGTCAATTTTCCATAATATGGCAATGGATTAAAGGTCAGCGGGGTTGCTGCATCCGAAAATTATATCTTTCACTACAAATTTTGCTAAAGTTTTTTAATGTATAATGGGGTGGAAAAATCTTCTCCTTACCCTACCAAGGGAGTCTTATAAAGCTGAAACTTTAAAACTCTTTTAGGAAGGTCCTGTCAGTAAGTTTTTTTAGAAATCAGCTTTCAAAATATATTTTGTGCACACTTTCTTTTTTCTTCATATTTAGGAATGCATTTTTTTCACCAATAATTTCTTAAGGGAGTAGTTTATTTAAATCTGTTTTTTGCATTTTTTTTTTACTTGAGCCACCAAAAAGAAATTTTTAAAAAACTTTATTTAAAAAAAAACATTGAAAAGTATATTATGAAAACCATATTTTTAATTTTTAATATATTAAAGGATGAAAAATTAAATTTGTCAATAATCTGACAATAATGACACTAAAAAACGTGCTCGTTTCTTTTTATAAGTGGGTGATGGTTTCAACCAGATGAAACGAAAATTCACAGATATGTTTTTTTTTTGTTTCTTGCTTTTTATTGTGCACACTTGGTATTAATATATATATATATATATATATATATATATATATATATATATATATATATATATATATATATATTATATATATATATATATATATATATATATATATATATATATATGTATATATATATATATATATATATATATATATATATATATATATATATATATATATATATATATATATCGATGCCTCCGCGTCAAAAGCGAGCATCTACACTTTCCAGATTTCCAACCAAACGACTATCTACACTTTCCGAGCAGCGCTGTAACTCGACTAGCGGCCATAAGCTTAACATTGCAGATGATCGGCGGCGGAAAGTGTAGATAGTCGTTTGGTCAGAAATCTGGAAAGTTTAGATACTCGCTTTTGACGAGGAGGCATCGATATATACACAATATGTTCATATATTAGGAATCAGTATTATTTCAATTATTACATTATGACAAAACGAATTTATAAACAACAATATAAAAATAAAAATATCAGTTTTTTTTATAAATTTCCAATTCGAGAGTTAATAGTTACCAATATAGCTAGCTCTTGTTAAAAATTAAAAATAATGAAAATTTTACTACTATAAAAACTTTTTTAATTTATTTGTACGTTTCATGATTTTGTTTATTTTCTGTGTCCTATTTATGATTTTATTTTGGATGTAAATAAACCAAAAAAATGTGGTAAAATTTTAAGGCTACCTTTAATCATGATCATATCGTTGCGGTAGCGCAAATAGGGCTTAAAGGCATAATGCACTTTTTTAAACATCCTTTAGAATACTAGGTTAATAATTTACATACCTTATTATGGCAGAATTAGGCATGAACGAGATGATTTTGTATGTATTTTCATTTATTTTCCATTTGACAGTTGAAATAAAACTTATCTGACGTCACACTGTACTGATGGGGCTGCGAAGTGGTGGGGTGTTTTAAATTTAAATTTGATTGTTAAAACAATGAAGGTAACAAGTCGTTTGGTTTTTAAAACAATGAAGGTAACAAGTCGTTTTTCCTAAAACAATGAAGGAATTAAGTCGTTTGGTTGTTATAACAATGAAGGAAACAAGTCGTTTGGTTTTCAGCATCTAAAGGGCACAAGTCAATTTTGACCAATAAACATTGGAAATTTTTGATTTGGCTTTTATTTTCGTATTTTTTAACATTTTTTTCTCAAATCTGGCGGAAATATTTAAAAAATAAAATAACGATTTATTTTACATACAAAATTGTTAACATTGCACTTTTTTAAGCATTTTATTTAAATTTTTCTTTTGACTTTTGAGACGCCAATACGAGTCTAAAATTTTAAAAGTGGCGTCTTGACATTAAAAATAAATATATCTAGAAACTAAATTCAAATTCGTGATTTTCAACGTAAAATCAACTAAAAAATTGTTTGTACCAAAATTTTAGACAAAAAGTTATTCGGTTCCAGGGTTACCAACTGTCCTCTTTTTAAGAGGACATCCTCTTTTTCGGGCTTTTGTCCTCTGTCCTCTCAAGTACCAAAAAGGACAAGGACTGTCCTCTTTTTGGCCTTCACAAAGAGGACAACAAAAAGTTAATTTAGTAGAAAAAATTTAAGGAAAATTCAAAAAATTTCTTTCGCCTGCGGCGAGCAAAACTTTGCGCAACTTCTCTAAAATGCATTTAATTTATTTTATTTAAAAAAAAAAAAAGTTAGTTAGAAAATATAAGCACACCTAAAGACCAACAATATACTAATTAAGTGCTAGCAAATGATTTGATGTTCCTGTCACAATTTTAATGTTTACTTTTTTTATGGGGGAAATGAAACGAACAGAAATTTAACAAAAAATATACTTATTAAATGAAAAAACTAGCTGCGATAGTAAAATTGATTGAAAAACAGGAAACCGTCTGAGAAATATTGACTTGGGGGTTATTTTGTACCATATTTTATACCATATGTATGGCATCATTTTGATGCCATTTTCTAAAATTCGTGGATAATTTTTTTTTCAAGTTCCATCTCTAGATTTATCTGTTCAGGGTGCAGGACACACGGGATGATTAAAAAAATTTGCATTTCTTTTCTAATAAAAATAGCACGTAATTATTTTGTGGCCCAGGTAGTTTAAACTAAAAAATTAAAGTTTCTTCATAAATAGCTTTATAGGTATTGCCAAAAACACAGTGATTGAAACATAAAATAAAAAAAGAAAATTTTAGAAATAAACATTATTTTATGATAATTAGATCCTGAGAAAAAAATCTGATATATAGTATTGCTCAATTTTTAATTCTCTCTCTATATATCTTTTTTTTTTTTCCTTCAAATGTTTATAAATTTAAATATTTTTAAATATTTTGTACATTCTAATAACTAAAAAATTAAGTATATTGGCCACAAATTTTTATCCCCTCTTTCATCACAACTTTAAAAAGTAATTAAAAATTCCTCAACTGCTCAAAAAAAAAAAAAAAAAAAAAAAAAACTTGAAATATTGAATAATGGAGCTTATTGGTTTAACGCTCAAGGAAAGCTAAGGGTCCCCTAATTTAACATTACGCTAATGAGGAGAAAAAGTTATTATTATTATTTATTTTTTTCAATTTTTGAGAACACTTAATCTCTGCCTGATTCTGGAGAAATTTAAATGAGAAATACTAGGCATAATAGGCGTGTTTTAAGCCTAGAAATTTTTTAAGATTTTTTTTTTTAACCGACAACCTCCAAATTACATTATATATTTTTTAATCTTTTTGGACCTAATTATTTAATAAAAATATTCATATCTTACGTTAAATGAATGGTTTTAAAATAAGATTAAAATACTCAAACATGGGCCAGAAATAGCACCAAATTGTGAATTTTAATCCAAAATTCTCAAAATTTCTTGCGGGGGACACCCCCGCACCCCCCCTCAGTATAGGGTAACCTGTCCTCTTTTCATGTTTCAAATAGTTGGTAACCCTGTTCGGTTCTAAAAACAAAGGAGAGTACCCATTTCTTTCACCCCCTCTTAAAATGTTTTTTCGAGTTTTAAAAATCTTTGGCTTCCTCTGACGACATTTTAAAGAAAACTACCGTTTAGAACGCAAATAAAAAAAACAATCCTGATGTATTAAATGGTATGATTCAAATATTATGGAGCTGTTAGAATCGAAAAACCACAAATTTTACACCCTTATTTACACGCTAAATTTTTATTGAATATATTGCCCGATTTTAATGTGGTGCACATAGAAAGATGCAAAATATTGTTAGCAAAAACAAGTTTGCTAGAGTCAAGTTTGTACATTTTGAATCTTGCGAGCTATGAAACGTGTTGAGCAAAACTTGACATAAATAGTGATTTTTTTTATCGTATTTTGTTGCAGCGAAACGGCACAATAATATTTTCTTGCTGTTTTTCTATTCTTTATTTAGTTTTTTTTTAGTGTTTTTGATTTTTTAAAATATAGGAAGAATATAACATAATGACATCAGCAAATATTCTAATGTGTAGACTGTATTTATTTTACATACAGGTTTTGATCTATTGCTGTGTTAGTAACAAAAATGTGCCACTATAATATGTTTAACCCACAGAGGCTGTTTTATAAACTTTTTTCCTAGTTAACTCTCAAGCGCTTGGACAGGGTCTGTCTCATTTTTGAGTTAGTTTTTTTTAATTTTTAATTTTTTGTAATTGCTCAAAAATTACGAAATTTGGTTACTTCCTCAAAAGTGTTGACTTACATCTTGACAAAAAAGTTGAGCGCGCAGATATGATTGCATTAATTGTAATTCTTAATTAAAATTTTTATTTTGCGTGGACAGCCGTACCGGGTCTGGGACATCTGCATACCTGCTCTATATAAAATATAAAAGGTCACCCCTTGAGTAGTCGATCACTTTGGAGTGAAAATTTTATTACCCTGAGAGGTTACAAAAATTAAGAGGGGACTTTTTTTTTCACAAAGAAAAATAATGTTAGGTACATAGACATAATATGTCTATGGTTAGGTATAAGATAAAAAATAAGGAATGTTAAAAGCTTTATTGCCTTCTTGCATTAATTATATATTATTATATATTATAACACAATGCGGCCCTTTTGATGCTTCATTCATGTCCTTATAATATACACCAGCTAATGAAAATAAATTATATAAAAGGTGTAAAAAAAACACGCGTGTAGTGTGGTAAGAAAAGAAAAAACAAAAAAATGCAGTACTAAATAACGTCATAAAATAAAAATGGTAATTGTTAAAATCTAGTATAAAATATACCATATGTATATTTTGTAATGCCATATATATATTGCAAAAATCTACCTCTGAAAGATTTTTAGATCTGTAAGAAAAATTATTTATAAAAATATGCATATTTGAATATAATATAATAATTTAAATTAAAAATATCATGAAAAAAAAAATATTCTGATAAACGGTTATGCCGTACGTAGTAGAAATTTTGATTTTTACTTTATTTAATTTAAAAAAAAAACTGAATTTGTTTGAGTTAATATGACAAGAGAGATGAGAAGGAATATACTACTATTTTAAATTTTATTCTTTAGATTCGAGATTTCTCTTCTTAAAAGTAAAATTTGCTAGCGACCCCTCGCATCATAAAAAGTTTATTTTTTCTTATATATAATCGCACATCCCTTGCTCTATTTTTTTCTAACCTTAGGCACACGACCTCACTAATACGGTAATACCTGATGAGGTTTAAAATTGTGAATCGCGGTCAATGTATTTCTTATGGACAAAAGTAATTTCAGTTATTGATTTTTCGCTATTACCATAATTGCGGTAAAAATGTTTCAATAATTTTGTTATACAGCTTAATAAATTTTGGATCTTCTATAAAAATTTGAGCTTAGTACAATGGATACTTTTTGTAATATTTAATTATAAATATAGGGTCTAGAGCACTGGGCTCGGCCTTCCACGCAAAAAGGTTAGTCCGGCATCTTGAGGGTTAGCCTAGCGTATGAAAACCAATGTCATTCTTATTTCTTGAGAAAAAAATAACAATGAACACCAGGTTTACTTATTTATCTCTACTAGTTCCCGAGATAGATCGTGAATACTACGCGCGTGGCTGAAGCATCGCGTTTAAAATGTTTGGGAGTTGCATTGAGTTTTATACAGATTTCTCTGCGGACATCTAATATTTTGCAAAATAAATATACATATTTGTGATCCTTATAAAATTTCCTTTCTTTTTGTATACAATGTCATAAGTTGACGTACTTCTGTGGTGATAAAATGCAGAGATATGGGATGAAAATTCTCCCGTATTTAAATGTGTTGTGTTGCCGTTGTGCATACGTTACATGATGTACAAAGTTGGTAAAAGCTACTTTTCCCTAATTATTTTACGGTTATGAAACCTTCACCATTGTTCCTAATTTTAAAAAATATTTTGATCCATATGTGGCTGTCCATACTTTGGTCCAGTAGATACTTTGGTCTAATCGGCCAGTTAGACCGCGACAGCCTGTGAGTTAGTGTGAGATTACTTACTATATTTTAAAAAGTCAAAAACATTAAAAAAAAAACTAAACAAAGAATAGAAAAAAGCAAGAAAATATTATTGTGCCGTTTCGCTGCAACAAAATACGTTAAAAAAATCACTATTTATGTCAAAAGTTTTGCTCAACACGTTTCATAGCTCGCAAGATTCAAAATGTACAAACTTGACTCTAGCAAACTTGTTTTTGCTAACAATATTTTGCATCTTTCAATGTGTACCACATTAAAATCGGGCAATAAATTCAATAAAAATTTAGCGTGTAAATAAGGGTGTAAAATTTGTGGTTTTTCGATTCTAACAACTCCATAATATTTGATTCATACCATTTAATACATCAGGATTGTTTTTTTTCGCGCTCTATAACACGGTGGTTTTCTTTAAAATGTTGTCAGAGGAAGCCAAACAATTTTAAAACCCGAAAGACCATTTTAAGAGGTGGTGAAAGAAGGGGGAACTCTTCTTTGTTTTTAGAACCGAATAACATTTTTTATTAAATTTTGGTACAATACAATTTTTTTAGTTGATTTCACGTTGAAAATCACGAATCTAAAGTTAGTTTCTCGCAGTCATTAAGTATCGGTATCGACTACGATACGATATCCGATTCTATACCGATACTATTATCGAATCGGTATAGTATCGGCGCCTTCTTTTAACTTAGTATCGAATATCGGTATCGGTTACCGATATCAGCAAAATATCATCGAATTTCGATACTTTTTTTCGATAGTTTGAGACTTTTGCTCTCCCATAAAATAAAAGTAATAAATACAAAAAAAAAAAAAAAAAAGAAAAAAAACTTAACTTAAGAAGCAACGAGAACATTCCACAAAAGTGATTATCTATCTTTCGTACCTGGACAGTAAAATTCCCTCCTATATTTGTCATTTTGCTATAACAACAGGGCAGGGTGACGTGCACCTTTTCTATTTTACATACAATAAAAATAAAAACAACGGTGTTAAAACTTTTTTCTTCTTTTTATGAAAAAAAAAATAGTGAGCGACTGTTGCCAAGTTTCTGAGTAATTCGTCCTGTGGTTTTTATACATTACTATCTATGATCTCTCCTAATGACTAAAGAGCCGGTAGAAATCACAATAAAATATAAACAATGATTCACATTTTAAATCTCTGTACTGTTACATTAATTCAATGCATTGCAAATTACAAAAGATGTAGCATACTTCCATAATTTCTACAAAATTTGTACAAGGTTAAAATTTTTGAAAGGTTTACAAAATCAAAGGATTTTTCCGACCAGAGGAGAAATTAGGACTTTTTTATACCCTTAATCGGTGTTGGTGCATACAAAAAAAAAAAAGCTAATAATACTTTGTTTATTTTATCAAATAAAAAAATAGCGTGAAAAAAATTATTTTTTATTAAATTTTTGAAGACGCTTCTATCTATACTAAATAAGAAATTTGCAAGTTCATTATTTATTTTAATCATTTTAGGTTAACAAACGAACAATAGAATAAAATAAATAAGTAAGTAAGTAAGTAAGTAAGTAAGTAAGTAAGTAAGTAAGTAAGTAAGTAAGTAAGTAAGTAAGTAAGTAAGTAAGTAAATAAATAAGTAAATAAATAAATAAATAAATAAATAAATAAATAAATAAATAAATAAATAATTAAATAATTAAATAAATTAATAAATAAATAAAATAATAAATAAATAAAATAATAAATAAATGTTGTAAAAATATGATACAAATATGAAATGTATGGTGCAATATTTATGTTTAAAATATAGCAAAAATATCGTAACGGTATCGGCAAAATTTAAGAATATCGGTATCGTATCGGTATCGAAAATTTCAGTATCGACTCCATGACTGGTTTCTCGATATCTTTATTTTAAAATTCACGCCACGTTTAAAATTTTAGACTCATATAAGCGTCTCAAAAGGCAAAAGAATAAATGAAATTAATTGCTTAAATTAGTGCTATAATAAAAATTTTGTATATAAAATTAACTCGTTATTTTATTTTTTAAATATTTCCGCCGTATTTGATAAAAAAAAATGTTAAAAAATACGAAAATAATATCGAAATTAAAAATTTCCAATGTTTATTGGTCAAAATTGACTTGTGCCCTTTAGATACTAAAAAACCAAACGACTTGTTTCCTTCATTGTTATGACAACCAAACGACTTGATTCCTTCATTGTTTTAAAAACCAAACGACTTGTTACCTTCATTGTTTCAACAATCACATGACTTGTGGCCTCCTTGTGCAACCGCAACGATATTATTTATTATATTATTATCCTGCGTGATATAAATAAATATTAAATAAAATAAAATATTAAAAATAATTATTAATTAAAAAAAATTACCCAGAGCGCTATTTGTCAAGCTAATAGTCTATGTACAGCAAGCGTATATTCAATGTACAAGTTGGATCAATTTGCTTTATTTTCAACAATATTAATTTTATTGAACTACTAAAATACTTGAAAAATATTTAAATTTTTACTCGTAGAAAAGTACTACGGAAAACTTTAACAATTAAAACGTTCAGCTTCTCATCAATTTCATTTAATAATTTTATATATAAATATGTACATATATATTATGTATATATATATATATATATATATATATATATATATATATATATATATATATATATATATATATATGTATATATATATTTATATATATATATATATATATATATATATATGATAAAAATTCATTGTAGTCTTACCTTCTATAAGACCCTGGGCTTTCACTCGCTGCTTGTTTTGACGATAAAAAATAACACACAACACCATAAAAAATTGTCACTTATATATAAGTTAATAAAAAGACTCAATTCACAGTTTTTTAAAAATTATATATACATAGCTATGTTATATTTACACCAAATTGTAACGTTTTCGAGTGCGTATGTAGAAACATACAGTGTCTGCACTCTTCTTCAGCTTACTGACTCTTGCTCACGAGGCGCGCCGACCTCCGCAACGGGGGGAGTGGCTCGTCCTCGTCAGGTGTTATTTTATTGTTTATATTTTCACCTGTACGATCACGTGGTACAGTCTTTTTACATGAATCTATAAGTGGAATCCAAATAGGCGGCAAATCAAAACTAGGTTGACTGATTGTTTCATTATTTCTTCTTGACATTTCTATTGCTTCTAATATTTTTCTTTTTTTATAATGACTTTCTCTTCCTATCACCTTTGTTTTCTCCCATTGAATTTGATGGCTGTTCTCCAGTGCATGATCTACAAGTTTTGAATATCCTGTATCTCTTTTTTCTATTTTTTGCCTGTGTTCATTCACCCTGATGTCCAATGGACGACCCGTTTCTCCGATGTATTCTTTCTCACATACACAGGGTATAGAATATACTACATCTTTATTCATATTTTTCTTCATGTCTGGTTTTGTACGTGCTAAACTTGATTTTAATGTGTCTCTGGAAGAACAAACAATACGAAGATTGACTCCCTTACCAATACGTTGTATTTTTTCACTCAACCCTTGCATATAGGGGATGCAAATGGTTGCGTCTGGTTTCTTTTCTTCAGTATTGTTTCTTTCTTTGCTGTTTTTATTTTTTATTTTATGAATAACGTGTAATGGATAATCATTTTCTTTTAAAATGTGTTCTATTTTACTAATTTCTTCATTTATTAATTTTTTATCATTACAGTGTGTTCTTGCCCTATGTAATAACGTAGCTGCTATACCTGTTTTTGTAGAGTGTGGATGATTTGAATTGAAATTTAGATATCTCCCACTGTCCGTTTCTTTTCGATATACTGAAGTCGTAATTTTGTTTTCTATAGATCTTTTTACCCTTACATCTAAGAAGGGCAGTTCACCCTCTTTCTCATATTCAATTGTGAATTTAATAGTTGCTGCC
This sequence comes from Ecdyonurus torrentis, assembly GCA_949318235.1. Classification (NCBI taxonomy): domain Eukaryota; kingdom Metazoa; phylum Arthropoda; class Insecta; order Ephemeroptera; family Heptageniidae; genus Ecdyonurus; species Ecdyonurus torrentis. The sequence goes on along the minus strand of CASGGR010000060.1, from coordinate 9,957 downwards.
TGATTATTCATATGATCTAAGAATGATTCAACTGGTACCTCATTTTGTGGCCAAACAATGAACGTATCATCCACGTATCTTTTATATATCACTGGCTTTGGTGTGTAAGTTGTTATCGCCTTATTTTCCAGTTTTTCAAGATATATATCACTGAGTGCTGGTGATAATGTAAGTCTTAGATGTAAGGGTAAAAAGATCTATAGAAAACAAAATTACGACTTCAGTATATCGAAAAGAAACAGACAGTGGGAGATATCTAAATTTCAATTCAAATCATCCACACTCTACAAAAACAGGTATAGCAGCTACGTTATTACATAGGGCAAGAACACACTGTAATGATAAAAAATTAATAAATGAAGAAATTAGTAAAATAGAACACATTTTAAAAGAAAATGATTATCCATTACACGTTATTCATAAAATAAAAAATAAAAACAGCAAAGAAAGAAACAATACTGAAGAAAAGAAACCAGACGCAACCATTTGCATCCCCTATATGCAAGGGTTGAGTGAAAAAATACAACGTATTGGTAAGGGAGTCAATCTTCGTATTGTTTGTTCTTCCAGAGACACATTAAAATCAAGTTTAGCACGTACAAAACCAGACATGAAGAAAAATATGAATAAAGATGTAGTATATTCTATACCCTGTGTATGTGAGAAAGAATACATCGGAGAAACGGGTCGTCCATTGGACATCAGGGTGAATGAACACAGGCAAAAAATAGAAAAAAGAGATACAGGATATTCAAAACTTGTAGATCATGCACTGGAGAACAGCCATCAAATTCAATGGGAGAAAACAAAGGTGATAGGAAGAGAAAGTCATTATAAAAAAAGAAAAATATTAGAAGCAATAGAAATGTCAAGAAGAAATAATGAAACAATCAGTCAACCTAGTTTTGATTTGCCGCCTATTTGGATTCCACTTATAGATTCATGTAAAAAGACTGTACCACGTGATCGTACAGGTGAAAATATAAACAATAAAATAACACCTGACGAGGACGAGCCACTCCCCCCGTTGCGGAGGTCGGCGCGCCTCGTGAGCAAGAGTCAGTAAGCTGAAGAAGAGTGCAGACACTGTATGTTTCTACATACGCACTCGAAAACGTTACAATTTGGTGTAAATATAACATAGCTATGTATATATAATTTTTAAAAAACTGTGAATTGAGTCTTTTTATTAACTTATATATAAGTGACAATTTTTTATGGTGTTGTGTGTTATTTTTTATCGTCAAAACAAGCAGCGAGTGAAAGCCCAGGGTCTTATAGAAGGTAAGACTACAATGAATTTTTATCATATATATATATATATATATATATATAAATATATATATACATATATATATATATATATATATATATATATATATATATATATATATATATATATATATATATATATATATATATATATATATATATATATATATAATACCTCTTCACACATACCTTTTTTAGATCCCGCACAAAACGTGTTATTTGTTACAAGACGTTTAAACTCCGTGTGATTGTCCTTGCACGTCTGCTGATCTTGAATTGGAATTGTCACATGCAGAGGAACTTGGCTGACAAATTCAGATTCGGTTGTACCCCATCCATAAATCTGGCAAGATATTAGAGTGAGTATAAATGTTTAATAATTTGTTGTCGTATACTTTTGTATTATTATAAGGAAGGAAGGAAGGAAGGAAGGAAGGAAGGAAGGAAGGAAGGAAGGAAGGAAGGAAGGAAGGAAGGAAGGAAGGAAGGAAGGAAGGAAGGAAGGAAGGAAGGAAGGAAGGAAGGAAGGAAGGAAGGAAGGAAGGAAGGAAGGAAGGAAGGAAGGAAGGAAGGAAGGAAGGAAGGAAGGAAGGAAGGAAGGAAGGAAGGAAGGAAGGAAGGAAGGAAGGAAGGAAGGAAGGAAGGAAGGAAGGAAGGAAGGAAGGAAGGAAGGAAGGAAGGAAGGAAGGAAGGAAGGAAGGAAGGAAGGAAGGAAGGAAGGAAGGAAGGAAGGAAGGAAGGAAGGAAGGAAGGAAGGAAGGAAGGAAGGAAGGAAGGAAGGAAGGAAGGAAGGAAGGAAGGAAGGAAGGAAGGAAGGAAGGAAGGAAGGAAGGAAGGAAGGAAGGAAGGAAGGAAGGAAGGAAGGAAGGAAGGAAGGAAGGAAGGAAGGAAGGAAGGAAGGAAGGAAGGAAGGAAGGAAGGAAGGAAGGAAGGAAGGAAGGAAGGAAGGAAGGAAGGAAGGAAGGAAGGAAGGAAGGAAGGAAGGAAGGAAGGAAGGAAGGAAGGAAGGAAGGAAGGAAGGAAGGAAGGAAGGAAGGAAGGAAGGAAGGAAGGAAGGAAGGAAGGAAGGAAGGAAGGAAGGAAGGAAGGAAGGAAGGAAGGAAGGAAGGAAGGAAGGAAGGAAGGAAGGAAGGAAGGAAGGAAGGAAGGAAGATAAATTGCATTATTTTAACTCACCGTTCCATATTTTTTGACATTATTAAAGTAATCAAGGTCATCAATTTTTACCAATTTGTTGATCAGATACGTTTTGTCTGTCGGATGATTCATCTGCAGAATTGCGAGATCTCCGTCGTTGTATTTGCTTTTTAAATATTGTTCTGCAATGATAATCTTATGTACCTGTAAAACAAGCATGCTTCAGCAAATTTCAGTTTTAAAACTTAAAGTACAATTTTATTTTTTATTTAAGGTTATTTGATTCATTCAGTAAAGAATACTTTTATTCTGCTAATATTTCTTGTATCAAAAGTTTAAGTTTTGAGGACGTATGACACAATTACATCACGTCGTACTCGCGACAAAGGGTGTACTTGAAATTAGAGGTCGACTTACAAAAAGCGTACTTGCATTTTTGGCCATTCTAACAAAGGGCGTACTGGCATCTTTGGTAAAAATGTTTTTATCTCATTCTTTAAACAGAAATATGTTTCTCTACAGAAATATGTTTCTCTACAGAAATATGTTCTCTACAGAAATATGTTTCTCTACAGAAATATGTTTCCCTACAGAAATATGTTTCTCTACAGAAATATGTTTATCTACAGAAATATGTTTCTCTACAGAAATATGTTTCCCTACAGAAATATGTTTCTCTACAGAAATATGTTTCTCTACAGAAATATGTTTCCCTACAGAAATATGTTTCTCTACAGAAATATGTTTCTCTACAGAAATATGTTTCTCTACAGAAATATGTTTCCCTACAGAAATATGTTTCTCTACAGAAATATGTTTATCTACAGAAATATGTTTCCCTACAGAAATATGTTTCTCTACAGAAATATGTTTCTCTACAGAAATATGTTTCTCTACAGAAATATGTTTCCCTACAGAAATATGTTTCTCTACAGAAATATGTTTCTCTACAGAAATATGTTTCCCTACAGAAATATATTTCTCTACAGAAATATGTTTCTCTACAGAAATATGTTTCTCTACAGAAATATGTTTCCCTACAGAAATATGTTTCTCTACAGAAATATGTTTATCTACAGAAATATGTTTCCCTACAGAAATATGTTTCTCTACAGAAATATGTTCTCTACAGAAATATGTTTCTCTACAGAAATATATTTCTCTACAGAAATATGTTTCTCTACAGAAATATGTTTCTCTACAGAAATATATGTTTCTCTACAGAAATATGTTCTCTACAGAAATATGTTTCTCTACAGAAATATGTTTCTCTACAGAAATATGTTTCTCTACAGAAATATGTTTCTCTACAGAAATATGTTTCTCTACAGAAATATGTTTCTCTACAGAAATATGTTTCTCTACAGAAATATGTTTATCTACAGAAATATGTTTCTCTACAGAAATATGTTTATCTACAGAAATATGTTTCTCTACAGAAATATGTTTCTCTACAGAAATATATTTCTCTACAGAAATATGTTTATCTACAGAAATATGTTTCTCTACAGAAATATGTTTATCTACAGAAATATGTTTCTCTACAGAAATATGTTTATCTACAGAAATATGTTTCTCTACAGAAATATGTTTATCTACAGAAATATGTTTCTCTACAGAAATATGTTTATCTACAGAAATATGTTTCTCTACAGAAATATGTTTCTCTACAGAAATATGTTTCTCTACAGAAATATGTTTCCCTACAGAAATATGTTTCTCTACAGAAATATGTTCTCTACAGAAATATGTTTCCCTACAGAAATATGTTTCTCTACAGAAATATGTTTCTCTACAGAAATATGTTTCCCTACAGAAATATGTTTCCCTACAGAAATATATTTCTCTACAGAAATATGTTTCTCTACAGAAATATGTTCTATACAGAAATATGTTTCTCTACAGAAATATGTTTCTCTACAGAAATATGTTTCTCTACAGAAATATGTTTCCCTACAGAAATATGTTTCTCTACAGAAATATATGTTTCTCTACCTGCATACCTCTACCTCTACCTCTAGAATCGTTGGTGGTGCCAACATAAAAAAAAAAAAATAAACCTATTAACGCTTTATCTTTTCAAAGGTTGGTTATTTTTTTATTTTATTTACTGTAAGAATTAGAAAACGCAGTAAGATAAAAGATTGAAACAGATCAGTTTATTTATATAGTAGTGTTTTTATAATGCGGTAAATATTAAATGTCATTAAAAAAATTTTGAGTATTTTTGCCGGGTCGTAGAAAATAGGCAATTTTAAAGAATTTCGGCATTTTTGTTAAATCATTAAAAAATACTTAAGGTAGTTAAAAAAAATTTGCACAAAAAAATTATTAGTTAACATGTTGGTCAACACCCTCGAAAAAGAAACTTTCAAATATCTTTATTACACAAAAAGATACAGTTCCCAGAATTTGACTTTGACTCTAAATGCCCATATCGCGTATAGGCCGCCATTTTCAAATACGTGTATCTCGCGAACCAATTAAAATTTTTCAGAAATATTTTATGACGAAATATGTTTTATTAGTATGTATTTCGTGTATAAATTTCAATTCGCTCAGCGAAAATTTATACTCGCGGGTGCCACCGTTGTGAAAAGTGGAAATATTCTCTCATATGCTTTAATTTATTACAAAAAATTACTTATAGTGTGTCTGCATTCATGTTAAAGTCGACGCCATGTTGGATAACTCAATAACATGGGTAGCATAGGACAAAAAAAAACATTTTACCAGTTTAAAACCACTATGCAATATTTTTGGAAGCATTGATGTTGTAAATATGTTGAATTAGTATCTCAAGTATGTGAGAAAAATAACATGAACAAAAAATTAACCAATTTCCCAAAGAAAATTGGCTTAAGTGAAGTTTGTCCTATACTAAGCAATGTTATGCACTACTCCAATATGGCCTCTAAGCGCAATAAATATGACGTCATCCGCATACACCCTATAGTTTTAATTGAAAATTCAAGTACAAAATAAGAAGTAAAAAATAAATTATAAAACATTAGATATCTCATACTTTTTACATTGGTAATTATTCCGATATAACATTCAGCAGGTATACGGGAAAGCGTGCCATAAACCCGCGTGGATAATATAATGTAAAAAAGGAGGCAGAAATGCAAAAGAATTTTACAATACAAACAATAAACTTCTTTTTAGCTAAAAGTAAAAAAATAAAAATAATAATGAATCATTTTTACTTCAAAATTTTCTACTCGAATTCTTTTTATTTTATATTTTAGAATACAAAAGAGTAAATATGTAAATTTATAGTAAATTTATAAGTTCACTATTTATTATTTGATTCATTTAAAAGAAAAGTAAGTATGAAGTTTAATTTTATAATATATTTATACCATGAAAAGTAAGGTAACCCTGGCAAAAGTGTATCCATGAATAATAAATTATCCATCGGGATTTCAACATTTTTCCCATGGATAGTTTCTATCCATGGGAAATTATTGTCCATAGACAAATTGCCCATGGATATTTTTTTTCCAATGGATAGAAACTATCCATGGGGAAAAATGTTTAAATCCCCATGGATAATTTTTCTGTCAGTGGATATTCATTTTTTTATGCATTTTTTTAAAGACTATCAACCTATAGTGGTTATTTGTTAATCATTTAATATTTGTTAATCTATCGTCAACTATGAACTTTTGGGGTATTAAAAATTGAGTGACATCGAAAAACGCGATAAAATGTTTTACGGGTTGGTAATTTTTTGAAATAAACCCACTTTTTGGGAAGAAATATATAAAAAAAAAATTTCATTGATTCTAGCTAAAGATAAAAAAATAAACACTTTTTATTCTTATGCACTTTTTAATTTTTTGCACTTTTTAATTTTTTGCACTCGGACTGTGTAAATGAGCTTAGATCGTCATATTCGTCATGCCGCCATACGCTTAAATAATTCCCATGGACACACAAAACTATCCATGGGAAATACTTAAACTATCCATGGGAATTATAAACTACGTGGGAAAAATTAAAATCTGTCCATGGATATTCAATTTCCCATGGATAGAAATAGGTCGATTTTAAAAATAGGTTGAAATAGTAACCCAAAATTTTAAATTAATTTGCCTTATTAGAAATTGACTTACACTTTTGGCTTCTTTGTCATCCTTTTCATCCCAGGCTTTTAGATCATATTTTTTAAGAAACAAAACAAACCTCTGAGGAGTTTTATACGTCTTTTTAAAGCAGTGACCAGCTAGAAAAAGTTATTAATTAATAATTATAGTAGTATTTGGTAGGTAGGTAGGTAGGTAGGTAGGTAGGTAGGTAGGTAGGTAGGTAGGTAGGTAGGTAGGTAGGTAGGTAGGTAGGTAGGTAGGTAGGTAGGTAGGTAGGTAGGTAGGTAGGTAGGTAGGTAGGTAGGTAGGTAGGTAGGTAGGTAGGTAGGTAGGTAGGTAGGTAGGTAGGTAGGTAGGTAGGTAGGTAGGTAGGTAGGTAGGTAGGTAGGTAGGTAGGTAGGTAGGTAGGTAGGTAGGTAGGTAGGTAGGTAGGTAGGTAGGTAGGTAGGTAGGTAGGTAGGTAGGTAGGTAGGTAGGTAGGTAGGTAGGTAGGTAGGTAGGTAGGTAGGTAGGTAGGTAGGTAGGTAGGTAGGTAGGTAGGTAGGTAGGTAGGTAGGTAGGTAGGTAGGTAGGTAGGTAGGTAGGTAGGTAGGTAGGTAGGTAGGTAGGTAGGTAGGTAGGTAGGTAGGTAGGTAGGTAGGTAGGTAGGTAGGTAGGTAGGTAGGTAGGTAGGTAGGTAGGTAGGTAGGTAGGTAGGTAGGTAGGTAGGTAGGTAGGTAGGTAGGTAGGTAGGTAGGTAGGTAGGTAGGTAGGTAGGTAGGTAGGTAGGTAGGTAGGTAGGTAGGTAGGTAGGTAGGTAGGTAGGTAGGTAGGTAGGTAGGTAGGTAGGTAGGTAGGTAGGTAGGTAGGTAGGTAGGTAGGTAGGTAGGTAGGTAGGTAGGTAGGTAGGTAGGTAGGTAGGTAGGTAGGTAGGTAGGTAGGTAGGTAGGTAGGTAGGTAGGTAGGTAGGTAGGTAGGTAGGTAGGTAGGTAGGTAGGTAGGTAGGTAGGTAGGTAGGTAGGTAGGTAGGTAGGTAGGTAGGTAGGTAGGTAGGTAGGTAGGTAGGTAGGTAGGTAGGTAGGTAGGTAGGTAGGTAGGTAGGTAGGTAGGTAGGTAGGTAGGTAGGTAGGTAGGTAGGTAGGTAGGTAGGTAGGTAGGTAGGTAGGTAGGTAGGTAGGTAGGTAGGTAGGTAGGTAGGTAGGTAGGTAGGTAGGTAGGTAGGTAGGTAGGTAGGTAGGTAGGTAGGTAGGTAGGTAGGTAGGTAGGTAGGTAGGTAGGTAGGTAGGTAGGTAGGTAGGTAGGTAGGTAGGTAGGTAGGTAGGTAGGTAGGTAGGTAGGTAGGTAGGTAGGTAGGTAGGTAGGTAGGTAGGTAGGTAGGTAGGTAGGTAGGTAGGTAGGTAGGTAGGTAGGTAGGTAGGTAGGTAGGTAGGTAGGTAGGTAGGTAGGTAGGTAGGTAGGTAGGTAGGTAGGTAGGTAGGTAGGTAGGTAGGTAGGTAGGTAGGTAGGTAGGTAGGTAGGTAGGTAGGTAGGTAGGTAGGTAGGTAGGTAGGTAGGTAGGTAGGTAGGTAGGTAGGTAGGTAGGTAGGTAGGTAGGTAGGTAGGTAGGTAGGTAGGTAGGTAGGTAGGTAGGTAGGTAGGTAGGTAGGTAGGTAGGTAGGTAGGTAGGTATACATACCTGATAACACGTGGCGAGAAGTGATAAGCGCACCACCACATAAAAACGACAAACCATATTCTTGTTTCTCATAGATTGCTGTCACCCACGGCCAGATTTCATCCCTTAAATGTTCTCCTCCGAACAAGAAGTCAGCGTGTGCTGGTTTATGTTCTGGTGTGAAGTTATCGTATTGACTAACTTCACTGGGCCCATAGTCATCTACAAATATATTCAGTACCTCTCATTTAATATAGAAATAGTAGCCTGATTTGCTCTAGAAGCAGTAATTATTCTAACTGTAATAAACAAAACAACATTTGCAACAAAACAGAAAATATGTTATTTAAAAAAAAAATCATAAAAAAACTTAAAACATAAAAACAAGAACATTAAATGTTAACCCTGAAAATATATATATTAAAGCTATATTAACACAAGAGGATTTTATTGAAATAACAAGAAAAAAAAATTAGTAAGTATATAATGTTATAACTCCTGTTCTCATACCGGCGCCCATTCCCGAATAAATCCCGATTTACGATTTTTTCACGACCGTTTCTGGGCCATAACGGCCGTCAGTGCTCCGGAATCAATGTCCCACCCGTTTCCCGAGATGAAGTCCCGAACAGGAAAATTTTTCGGCCCTGGAATGACATTCCGGACCGTTAAAAATTAAAAGCTCGGGAATACTGGAAACCAACCTAAAATTTAATTACCATCAAAAACTCAATTAAATTGAGTTTATATATTCTCAATAGGATGTATAATTTTTTACTCTGATATTGTTCGTTGGTGACAATTAACTTGTTATTTCAGGACATATAGTTGCGATAAAGAATAAAAAATTTATGGTAAAATGATGGTTGCGACGGCTTATATGAGGTTTTTAATTAACTTCATTAACGATTTTAATGCTAAGAGAATCTAAAATATGAAAATGTTGCTTTTAGTGAGAAACCCGATCGTTTACGGGACGTAAAAAATTCTCTGGCTCGGGAAAAGGTTGTAAACGGTCCGTGAACCTATTTAAGGGTAAAATTAACCCTAATTAATTTAATTTTAAATGAATTAGATAAATAATTGGTTTGAAATTATCTCTTAATACGTTTATTAAATTTAATTGATCTAAAATTGCCACTTTTTACTTTAATTTTTTTTTTAACTTTTTTCTAGTATAAATATAGTATTTATGTAAATACTTTAATTAAATATGTTAATTTCCACCCCAGGATAAATATTTGAGGATCAATTAACTATATTTACATTAATAATCCATATTTAAACCCATGACAATATAAATAGGACTAACAAACTCAATATACCTAAGATGACCCAATGGCAGAACGGTCCAGAGCAATATCCAGGTGATCTCCGAAGTTAAGCAACGTCCCTAAGATGACCCAATGGCAGAACGGTCCAGAGCAATATCCAGGTGATCTCCGAAGTTAAGCAACGTCGAGCGTGGTCAATACTTGGATGGGTGAACGATAAAAAAAATTCCGCAGTTTAGTTTTTTAGGTCCGGAATATTGCTTCACCAATTTTTTTGCAATTGTTTATACATATTATCCTTTTTGCTCGCTAATTAACTCGTAAAACGCTCGGGTCCAGCGCTGGAAACGCTTGGAAAACGCTCGGGTCCAGCGCTGGAAACGTTTGGGAAACGCTCGGGTCCAGCGCTGGATACGGTCGGGTCCAGCGCTGGATACGCTTGGGAAACGCTCGGGTCCAACGCTGGAAACGCTTGGGAAACGCCCGGGTCCGGATGCCGGGAACTTAACCGTTTCCGGACCAGGAATAAGCCCCGGAATGAGAACAG